>CM035148.1:36662804-36942804 GCA_020205605.1 Panax ginseng
GGGAGAACTTCCACCGCTAGAGACCACCGCTTCTATTCCCTGCTATTCCCCCCAATTTCAACCAATTACACTCTTATTACACGAAAGGAATTGTGAAGGAAAAGGGTGAGCACAACTAGCTCAGTAAAGAATATCATGACTAAAGATAATTAAATTATCAATAGCCTTCATTAGTAATAAATCAGAGATTTAGAACATATGGTAGATGATAAAACTTTTCAACCACAGTTGCAGCGGAATGAGCAATCCATTAGAAGAGTCAAATAGACAATAAAGTCTACTATTTTCTCCACATTAAAAGTCCACCAACAGTGTTTTATCCCTGTAACATCACCCAACAGTTCCTTTCCACAATTATATGAATAACTCATAATCATAATTGTAATTCTAAATTCCTCTTCGCATCCAGGACGAAGATAATTTTCATCACATGTCTTTACCTGAAACATCAAAGATCATGGTTATACCAAATCACAGTTCCTGTTTATAATCATACTAACAATTTCATCTTTGCACTACGGGCCAAAGATATTCAACAACAGGTCATCTTTGCACTACGGGCCAAAGATATCCCTCAACAGTTCATATTTGTACTACAGGCCAAATATATTCATCAACAATTCATATTTACACTACAGGACAAATATATTAATATCTCAAAGAAATATATAATAATTTCAGAATTTATTTAAACAATAATTATAACCATGTTGATCATTTCACTTTTGCACTTAAGCTAAAGATATTCAATTATAAATTCAATGGTCATGATCATACCCACCATTTGTAAGACCCAAAATTTTTTAAATAAAAAGGAATTTCCTTTATTTATTATTTTGAAATAGTAAGGGTGGATTTGATTAATGTGGTTAGTTATGGGTAAAATGCTAAATATTTTAAATAAGCAGTGGTGATATAATATTCATTATTGTGGAGAATATTATTCGTTTGGTCGTGGAATATTAAATCTTTTCGGGAATATTAAATGCACGGCAGTGGCCGTCTTTTATGGGCCCCATAACGGAAAGCGATTGGAGGAAGAAAACGACAAGAATAAGTTGTTTAAAAATAATCTAGCGTAGTTGTTACCGTTTACCTTTGTTGGAATACCCTATTGGTTAAACACGATGTCTGCGTTATTGCACGATGATTACGCAGATTGCACCAATTATTGATTCTTACGTAAGAAGGCACTACTCAATAATTGTTACGATAATTCTTCGCTCAAAGATTTTATTTTATTGATTCAATAATTCTTTGCGTTGATATTTTATATTCTTTGTTGTTTGATAAATTGTTATTACAAGATTTTCATTATCGAAGCAATAATTCATATTATCGAATAATATTATTAGATAACATTATTGGCAATGTCTAGAAAGTTACGTCTAAGGAGTGGTTTGAATTCACCTAATTAATTGGCCAAAGTAAGGAGAAATCTTTATTGAAAGCCCCTCTTTCCAGGAGCGGCACAGTTGCCCGATCTTGATGATCTGTAATATTATTTGTGAATAATTAATTATTGATTCATATGATGAGGAAAATATTGATTTAATGTGGATATAGACGGAGAAAATTTTTATAGTGACAATTGTTGAAAATTAATATTTTATCTTTTTCTGATAAAATAATTCATTTAAATATATTATTTTAATAATATATTAACGATGATATTTTTACGATGAATGTGGGATATATGAGTATATGAGAAGGAAGAGTATTTTTGTTGCAATAAATGTTTAAAACATGTTAAACATGTCGGTGGACCCCATTTATTGACTAAAATTTGATTATAGCTTGTAAAATCGCCCATTTGTGGATTTCGGTCAATTTATGTTTGGAATTTGGAGAAACTTTCTTCTGCAAAGTTGTAGAGAATTGAATTTCCTATAAAAAATCGCGAGATTCGAATTTTCTGATAAAAGGGCTATTTATTATGAATTATTAAAGTTCCGAAGCTCCGAAATAATTGATTTTTGGAAGTTTAAAATATTTAAAATAAGAAAAACGTTTTTTTTGGGTCTAACATGTGATTTGAATGGGTTGAATTCTAGATTTTCAGATTCAAGAATGGCGTAGAGAATTTTGATATATATATATATATTATTATATTAAATTTTACTCGCTTTGGTGTTCTAAAGCATTTTCCTATAAATAGGATGCTTAGGTTAGAATTGAAAATCACACCGTTTAAATCAAGTTTTCTCTCTATATTATCGAAGCGTATTCTTGTGAGTATTTTGAGTATACTTTGAGTATTGCTATACGGTGCAAGTTCAAGTCATAGCCTATATCCGGTGTTTCAACTAGATGTACTGTCTTTCGAGGTAAGGGATGTTATTTCTTTCGTAAATGATATTATTTTCTTCAATATCATTATGCCAAAATATTGGTTGAACTTTTTATCAAATTTGGAACTTTTTCATGTCGGGGTTACTATTCATGAGTTACTATTCACGAGTTACTATTCATGAGTTACTATTCACGAGTTCTATTCACGAGTACTATTCATGAAGCGTGACGATGTTTTTGTGAAATTTCTATCTTTTGGTGTCGAATTACTATTCACGTGTACTGCCTTTATTCACGATATCTGACTTATTCACGAATACGACACTATTCATCAAAAATGAAATTTTTCCTTTTAAGTCCAAAATATCTATTCGGATACTAGCTTTGATTGTATCCATGTTTTGATCATTCTTGAATTTTACACCACTATGATTATTTTTGAGGTATTTTTGGGCGTGGATAAAACAAAGTACGAATCCTTAATCCTTAATCCTTGTCATTTTGTTTCACCGGATTCGTTTTTTTAAAAAATGTTTTCATCATCCTCGATCCTTAATGGTGATACTTGATGAATATCTTTGGCTGTAGTGCAAAGATGAATGATTTCGATGAATATCTTTGGCACAGAGTGCAAAGATGAATGAGTTATGATGAATATCTTTGGCCTGTAGTGCAAAGATGAATGATTTCGATGAATATCTTTGGCCCGTAGTGCAAATGAGCAGTGTGTTTAGATGAACATGACCAACTAGTGAATGTCCTTGGCCTATAGTGCAAGGATGAATATATGATTTCAGATATATATTGATTGATGTTACAGGGTTAAAAATATTGATGATGGACTTTAAAATTCATACATAGAAGATAGTAGTTTGCATTCTCTACTTAACTCTTCTAATGAATTATTATTTCACTGCGAATATTGATTTAAAACCGGTTTGTCTATTGTATTCTATTATATTTTTCCTGTTGAAGACTAACGATAATTTTGTTGTATATTATCTTAGTCATAATATTCTTTCTTGGGCTAGTCGAGCTCACCCTTTTCCTTTTGTTCCATTTTCTTCTCGTGAGGCGAGAATATAACGAGTACAGTCGGGTATGGAATGAAAGTTCTAGGGAGAGTTGTTTAGTAGTCCTCACCATTTTTGTAAAATGATGTATCAATAATTATGATGGGGATTTATTTGGGTATGTATATTGTCTAGAAGATAATAATTGTATTTAAACTCACAGTATATATGTTGTCGTATTTTGCACGACAAATGTAATAATAAAGTTGTAGTTATTTCTGTACCATGTATTTGGCGACTCAGAATGGGTTGGGTGGAATGGACCTATTTTGGGGGCGTCACATCAACAATTCAACTTTGCACTACTGGCCAAAGAGAACTCATAGTCATGATCATACCAATAATCTACCCATCTTTACACTCAAGTCAAAAAGAAATTAATATCATCATTAGGGTTATAAAAATGTTATATATGATAATAAAAATAATATAATCAACATATAGATTTAATCTCAAGAGTAATATTCATAACTCAACTATAATTTGGTTAGAAAAAGAAACCAATTTTGTCATGAATAGTAACTCGTGGATAGTAACCCATGAATAGTAAACCCAACACAAAAAGGTAGAAATTCTACAATAAAATCAATACCAATATTTTGGTATAATGATATTGAAATAACATTTCTTAAACTTATAAATAATTTATTTTAATTGTTTACACTTTATTAAATAATGCATTTAATCATCCTAAAATTCCAAACTCATAAGATTTCATCATCAATAACCAAAACCCTCATCAAAAATATGCATATACCTCATATAGGATTCTCAAGCCATAAAATCCTATTTTCCAATTTTCTTACTTCACATAACATATTTAATTCATTTACTCATAACTAGTCTATTTTCATGAAAAATACCAAATCAGTACAAACAAATTTTCTTTTCTGAGATTTAGTAGAATATAGTTCCATATTGAACATATATTTTCTCTCTAAATTTTAAAAAATCATTTACTATTTTTCATATGGCCAAAAAAAATTAATATTTAGATATTTATCAAAAATTATACTTTTATCCAAAAATTCTGAAATTTACAGAGTATACTTCTACCATATACATGTACTTCCAATAAAAATTTTACCAATTTTGGAGTTAAACTCAAGGAGTTATAAGCTGTTACTTTTAAAATAGTCTTTTCTCATAAAATTCATGACTCTTAATCTATACATCCAAAAATCACCATTTTTGGACACAATCAATAAAACTCATCAAAATATCATTTCAAATTTTTCCAGAATTTTTGAAGGACAGAAAAATTACAAAACTGAAAAATATAACAACCCTTCAAATCCCTTACTATCCCTGACCTCAAAAGAGCAGTACTTCTATCTGGATATCGGATATGACGCTGAAGGAAACTTGCACTGATGAATAGCAACTCACTAAGTATCTCAATACTCACAAAATACACTCGATAATCTAGAGAGAAAAAGAGAGAAAACTTATGAATTCTGGTGTGATTTTCAATTCTAACTTAGCCCTCTATTTATAGGAAAATGTTAGCACGCCGAAGCAGACTTGACATGCTACTATTGCCACCCACCACATTTGAAATAAAATTCAGCACATTTCTTCACCAACCACAAGTGGGGCCCACTCAATTCTAGAATTTTCCACCAAAATCATTTATAAACCTAATTTCCGAATCAGTCACCTCTTAAAATTCATAACAAATCATTCGTTCATTTTTAACGGTTCAAAATTTATGGATATATACTCAACTTATATATGTATAACATATCCAAAAATCACAACGATCCAACGGTCGGATTAAATATTATAACTCACACAATAAAGCTGTAAGAACACCGATTTGATCTTTTAATACCTCTAATCCGACAAAATACTGATAAAACACCTCAACATTAACTCTTTTATTTATAACCACATAAATAAATCCATCATTTATATCCACATAAAATAAATATTTCCTTATCATATTAATCAATAATTAATTATTCACAAATAATATTACAGAATCACATTTATGACAACCAGTGCCGCTCCTGAGGAGTAGGGGGGCTTTCAATAAAAATTTCTTCTTCTTGGGTAGCATGATTAGGTGACCAAACCTCTTATTGACAAAACTTTCTAGACATTGCCAATAATGCTATCTAATAATATTATTCAAATAATATGAATTATTGATCTGATAATGGGAAATACTATGCAGTGACAATTATTGAAACAATAATAATATAAAATATCAACGCAGACAATTATTGATTCAATAAAATAAAATATTGAACAGTAATTACTGTAACAATTATTTAGTAGTGCCTTCTCATGTAAGAATCAATAATTGAAAAAATATCGTGCAATACCGGTAATATTCTCTTGTAATTATTCTGGCGTATTCATCATTTTAACCACCGGTATTCCAACAATAGAATCTGTAATAACTACGTCGTTATTTATAAAAAACTCAAATTTGTCATTTTCTTCATCCCATGGTTATTACATTATGGGGCCCTAAATGGCTACTACCGTCCGAATTTAATATTCCCCGAGCGTAAAGAATATTCCATGACTAAACGAATATTCCCCGACAACAATGAATATTTTATGACCACTTGCGTATTTTGAAAAAATTTCACATATCACCCTTAACTTTAACATTTTATCAATTTAATCATTAACTGAATAATAATTATAAGAAAAATTGAATACTTTTATTTCATAAAATTCGGGGTCTTACACCCTTACCCCGACCCACCCTTCCTTCCCAAAAAAATAATATTCAGTGATTATATATATACCCTACCCCCACCCTACCCACTCCCATCCCCCTCCCCCTCCCCCGAAAAGATAATATTTAGTCTTTGTACCAGTAAGTTTTAAGTTGTCAATAATAATAATAATAATAATAAAATTATAGGATATGATGGTCATTTTAGAAAAAGATTGAGGTTAATTTTGTCTAACAATTTTTATCCCAAATGGTAGCGGTTATAATACCAGATAGAACATGGTATTAAATAATCCTACATCTTAAGCTATTTTATAATCTCAGGACTAATAGTCACAAGTTCAAATTGAAAAACAAACAAGAAACTTATGATTAATAGTCTTATCCCAAGTGTAATCCTTGTAAACAAACATATCCTTAAGGTTATATTTGTTTGCAATGATTATAATCCCAATATTATAATTTATGGGATTATAATCTCAAGACTATTAATTCTAGAATTATAATCCCAGATTATAATTATAATGTTAAAACTATTAAACCATTTTATAATTTCGAGACTAATAGTCTCAGTCTAAATTTAAAAATAAATAAGATACTTGGGATTAATAGTCTTATCCCAACTATAATTCTTGCAAACAAACATAATCTAAAAATAAAAGGAAAACAATTAAACATTCTGTAATATGCAATTCGTGCAGCTTCTCTTTCTCAATGTTGAGGCAACTTCAGCAGCTCTAATTTGGGCTTCGATTCTGGCCTTCTCTGTAATCAAGATTACAGATAGTTCAACAATTTTTCGTAGGAATGGAATTGGGAATGAAGCAACAGTGGCTTCAAATGAGGACCAAGTAAACTACGTTACCTAAATAGTATGATATGATGCATCAAATAAACTACATAATTACTTTAAACTAGCATCACGATGAAGCGTCATCCCAGTACAAGAAAAAATTACAGTATTTATCCAAAATTATTTAATATCTTTGACAAACTGTTAGGGTCATCGTAGAATGAATCAATGAAATCATAGAATCCATCTCTATTATTTGATAAACATGTTTATTTTCTCTCTCTAAACTCATAAATCTAGAATGAATCAATGAAATCGTAGAACCCATCTCTATTATGTGACATCCGTAGTTTAATACTCCTAGAAAACTAAAAAAAATCCGTCGTTTCTCAATTGGTCAGTCATACCTAGCGTTCGCAATTTAATACTGTAAGACCCCAACTTTTATAAATAAAGATGAATCCATCGTCCCTTTTTAATTGATGTTGTTTAAGCATTTTGAGCTCAAACTGTAAAAAAGTTACCTGACTGCGGTTCCCTGATCAAAACATGAATTTGCATGCTACTTAATTTTTTTAATCAACCAAAATTTCAGTATTTGAAAGCTAGAATTCCGGGTTTTGCAATTTTTTCAGTATTTTCTTGTTAATATGTTAATCTGTTCATAACCTTTGAAATGGAATAAGCTTCAGTTGAATATTACTGTGAACCATTATGTTTCAGGTTAGTGGCCCATCTGGACAGATGACTTGGATTAGGGAAGGGCCAACAAGTTTGGATGCCAGTAATATAACACGGGCTATTGACAATAGGTTAGGCCCCAATTAGTTTGATGGGTGACTTTATCACAACATTGATTGGAAATCTATAGAAATAAACGGATATTCTTGGATCTCTTCTCTACTTTGTTATCTCTTGTTTTGATTTGTCTTATGAGTTCTGTCTAGTAATTTACATACAAGATATGTATGCTATACCAATAGTCGTAGTAGTGCGTAGAGTATGGATGACTACTTTTATGTTGTCGTTCTGTGTTGGTACATTTTCAAAAGCTCTTCAAAGTTCACAATATTGTAAGGAGATCATTTGCACTATCATAGTACTACTTTCTACCTATGCCCATGCATTTATGCCCTTTTGCCATTCTTATGGTATTGTAAAAACATTTTCACTTTTATGTTTCGGCCATTACTTGTTTGACAGTTGACCGTTAGTTATATTAGATGCTACTCAGTTGTGGTGCTCTGACATTATCTTTGGATCTTCATGTTACGGAAGTTAACCGCATTGCATTTCAATATGCCTTTTATTTTAAATAGTAAGTATTCAATGAACTATTCTAGTTATGCTAATTATGTTTTGCATTTGGAGGTACTGTTTTTTATATCATGAGTGAACAACCTTGTAGTGAAATGTATTAGCGAAGCAGCATTACATGGCATGTAAAATCTTATATAGTTATACTTGACACGAAAGGTTTCATGAGGTTTGGGACTTTTGAGGGAAGCAAGCATTAATGGTATTACCCTTTGAAACTATTGAACATAGTAAATTAGAGGGATACATTTGTCTGCAGTAGAGCAGCAATCTGGTGCTGAAAATTATAAGCATAGACAACATCAATATGCAGCAACATGGATAGCCCACATAAGACTTCAAAATATAACCCAGCTGTAGTGAACCCAGCCTAACAAGTGAGCCAAATAAACTAAAAGCAGCAACAATCAGATAATTGGTGAGATGTTAATGGGGTTCTACATGGGCTGCAGGTTATATGTTCTTACTAAAGCACTCCTGAGACTTGCTGTTTTTGTTTGCAAAAGACTTGGAAGTGATTTTGACATTATTCGTTTCATGATATGTTGCAGACATTCATCCAAGTGTGCCATTTTAACTTTAGCACCAGAGCAATTGAAGTTTGTCAGGTTCTGTGGACCATTTCTGATCAGCCTAGATTCTCTTATAGAGGATTGTTAATTGGCGAGATGCTTCTGTCATTTTCTTAACTATGTTGGTATGCAGATATTTTTTTCTATTAATTTGTCTTAAGGCAATCAGTAAATTTTGGGCGTGGGGAACTTATGCAGACAAAGACACACACACGCAAACACACAAAAGTAGGTCGTATTTGGTGACACTTGGATACTCTAGTATATGTAGAAAGTTATCTATTGTATATTAGGGATTAAACTTCCATGTGAGTATCCAACAATTGGTTAACATTGTAGAATACTAATCTCAGAATTGGTCATGCTTATTTGAAAGTTGAAGTATTATGGATACAAATAGAGTGTTTTTTGAAATTTTCGTATTCCCTTGTAAGCTACTAATATATTATTTCTAAACTTGTGATTGAGAATGGTGCAGATACATCTCGACACTATCAACCGTTGCCAATGATAAAGAAGATTATTGATTCTATGGCTTATGCAAAGCTGGTAAGCGATTTCTATGTTGGTGCATTCCATTTACATTTCAAACAGTGCTTATGATAAATAGAATATATAACTTGTCACTCTTTATCTAAGAAGCTGGGATAATGAAAAATTTTCAGGTTCATTCATGAAAAGAAATATGCTCAGATATGCTTTAATTATATAATAACTCAATTGGCCGAAGTTACATTTAAGCTTTTTTCCGAGTGCAAATTATTTTTGTTTTTATATTTCTTTTGGTTGGTGGTCAGCATGTGTTTGTGTATTTTCTTTTGTTTCTAAAAGAATTCTCTAATACACATTCAGATCACCATATACAAACTCCAACTACTACTCTGCGAAAAGGTAAAAGATAACGGTGGGACAGTGTGACGCCCCCAAAATAGATATATAACACCCATTCTGAGTCGCCAAATATATGGTACATAAAGTAAACTACAACTTCAATAATACAAATGTCGTGTGAAATACGACAATACATACTGTGAGTTTAAATACAAATATTGTTTTCTAGACAATATCCACACTCAAATAAGTCCTCATTATAATTATTCAAACACTATTTTACAGAAATAGTGAGGACTGCTAAAATATCTTTCTAGAACCATTACTTCATACCCCAACTCGATCCTGCTATATTCTCACCTCCTGAGAAGAAAAATGGAACAAAAAGGAAAATGGTGAGCTCAACTAGCCTAGTAAAGAATATTATGACTAAGATAATATACAACAAATTATCATTAGTCTTCAACAAGGAAAAATCTGATAAAATATAATAGACAACAAGTTCTAGATCAACAACTGCAGCGGAAACAACAATCCATTAGAAGAGTCAAGTAGAGAATGAGTTCTACTATCTTCTAAGATTTAAAATTCCATCATCAATATTTTATCCCTGTAACATCAATCAATATACATCTTTAATCAAATATTCATCCTTGCCCTACAAGCCAAAAATATTCATTTGTATCACCAATTGGTCATGTTCATCTCAACACTGCTCATCTTTTTACTACTACGGCCAAAGATATTCATCGATTAATCATTCATCTTTGCCTACTGGGCCAAAGATATTCAAGAATATCATCATTTAGGATTAGAGGATGATGAAAAATATTTTAAAGAAAACGAATCCTAGGCCAAATGAGATAAAGGACAATTAGTAGGGATTCGTATAACCGTTTATCCAAGATCAATAATACTCAATAATAACTAATTTTGAAGCAAAATTCAAGAATAAAGATCAAAACATGGATATAATCAAAGATAGTAACCATAATAGACATCTTGGACAAAAAAGAGAAAATTTCATTTTTCGGTGAATAGTGACGTATTCGTGAATAGTGCCATATACGTGAATAGTAATCCCGACACAAAAAGTTCCAAATTTGATAAAAAGTTCATACCAACATTTCGGTATAATGATATTGAAGAAAATATCATTTTAAGAAGAAGATAACACCCCTTACCTCAAAATAACGATACTTTTGATCGGAATATCGGATAGAAAGCCGAAGGAAACTTGTACCGAACAATAACTCTCAAAGTATATAAATACTCACTAAAATACGCTCGACAATATAGAGAGAAAGAAAACTTGTTTCGTGTGTGATTTTCAATTCTAACCTAAGCGCCTATTTATAGGAAAATCTTTAACGCATATAGGAGACTAAAATAATAAAATATATTATTTCAATTCAAACTTCCTACGCATGCTTTGTTGACAATTCAAGCTAGCCATCTTTGAAGAAAATTTGCAGCCCACATGTTGTAAAACAAGAGTGGGTCCCACCCATAAATTTAATAAAAATTATTTTATTTTCCGAAACTTCAACAATTCATAAAAAATAGCCCGTTTATCATAAAAATATGAATTTTATGTCCATTCTGCCTAAAATCGAATTCTCTACAACTTTGTAGCTTTGAGTTTTTTCAAATTCCAAATAGAAAATTTCCGAAATCCACAAACGGATGATTTTTAATACTTCCACACCGACAAAATACTGATAAAACACCTCAGCATTAATTTCTTCATTTTTATCTACATAAAAATAAATATATCCATCATTTATATCCACATAAAATAAATATTTCCTTATCATATGAATCAATAATTAATTATTCACAAATAATATTACGTAATCACATTTATGACAACCGTGTAGCCTCCTGGAAAGAGGGGCTTTCCAATAAGAATTTCTTCTTACTGGCGCGCAATTAGGTGACCAAACCTCTCATTGACAAAACTTTCTAGACATTGCCAATAATGCTATCTAATAATATTATTCAAATAATATGAATTATTGATCTGATAATGGGAAATACTGTGCAGTATTTTTATCTACATAAAAATAAATATATCCATCATTTATATCCACATAAAATAGATATTTCCTTATCATATGAATCAATAATTAATTATTCACAAATAATATTACAGAATCACATTTATGACAACCAGGCCGTTCCCAGGAAAGAGGGGGCTTTCCAATAAGAATTTCTTCTTACTGGCGTGCAATTAGGTGACCAAACCTCTCATTGACAAAACTTTCTAGACATTGCCAATAATGCTATCTAATAATATTATTCAAATAATATGAATTATTGATCTGATAATGGAAAATACTATATGCGTGACAATTATTGAAACAACAATAATATAAAATATCAACACGTGAATTATTGAATCAATAAAATAAAATATTGAATAAGAATTATTGTAACAATTATTGAGTAAAGGCCTTCACGTAAGGATCAATAATTCATCAATCACTGCATCCACGCCAGACATTACTATATTTTAATCACCGGATATTCCAACAATTATTAATTCAGAATAACTACTGTGAATTATTTATAAAAACTTAAACTTGTCGTTTTCTTCATCCTACGCTTATTCATTATAGGGCCCATAAATGATCGCTACTGCCGCATTTAATATTCCCCGACAACAAAAATATTCCATGACCAAACGAATATTCCCCGACAACAATGATTATTTTATAACCACTTGCTTATTTTGCAAAATTTGCACATTTCCCCCATAACCAGAGAATTATATCAAATTAATACCTTATTATTCACAATAATAATTAGAGAAAATTCGATTTTATTTATAATAAGTTGGGGTCTTACGGACAGTCTCTCATGAATCAGACCAAGAAAATGCCCAGAAAACATCTTATGCTATTATTGATCTATTAACTTTGGGACATTTGTTTATCAAATATGAGTTTTCTCAGAAACCTAGAGTGGGTTGGCAGATTGATCCATTCGAACATTCTGTTATTCAAGCTTACTTGTTAGGTGCATAGGTACTCAATATTATTTTCTGTCTCTCAGTTAGTTATTTGCTCTTCAATTATATTTGTGTACACTTCAACACTTCCACTAAGGGTTCTAAGCACATTATAGAAATACCGGATCACATAGGTTTTTGTCTATATACCTTACAGTAGAATAACATAATTTGTTTACATTTGAATGCTTTTCAAAAAATTTGCATCTCTTGTATTGTTCTGCTGTAATGGGCAGTGGAACCTGTACACTTTGAGATTCTTTTATTCCTCTGTAATGTATTTTTGATATTGCAATTTTTGTTGTGTTACCCAAAATGATGATTAAACTTGGCTGAACAACTTGTTTGAGAACCTTTTAGTCATTTAGAATCTCTTCAGAGCATTTCAGAGCATTTATTAATATAATGCAGCTATAGTTTAACTGTTGTGTTGTTGGACATGTTCTCAGCTGCTTATTTCTATGCTAGAAATTAATTCGAAAGATAATTGATTTTACATGTCTGATTGCATTCTGCTCTTGTGATCATTTTTGTTCTCCTAGTTTTATAGATAATTCGAAAGATAATTGATTTTTGTTTTACATTTGGAATTGTTCTCGGGTAGAGCTGCTTAGGAACACAAGGAACTAGAAGATGATGAGATCTTATGTCACCTTCAAAGATGAAGTTCCTTCAGGTGGAGTTAGCAATCAACTATCTCATGAGTATGAAGGGTTATCTGGTGCCGCAATCTTCAACATGAAATGCCTGATTGGTAGAGTTGACACTGACCCAGTTGTTCATGCAAGCAAAAGCCTCCCGTTTTTGGTACAAACATTGGACATTGGTGTCAGGCCGGTTTTTGCTGCCGTGGTCAATAACATGTGGAGGTCCAGTACTCCTGAAGAAGTTCTTGCAATATTTCTGGTGGAATTAAGAAACTTGGAAGAAGTTCAGCTAAAGCGCCCAGTGAGGAATGTTGTTTTAACCAATATGGGTGCTGGGTATTTTGATGTTTCCATAAGTGCTACAGCAGGAGTGTCGCAGATAAAAGCCTTGGCAGGAAGTACTGTTGGAGGTGAAGATACCAAGATACAATAACAAATTTTGTAGTTATTGTGACTGAGTATTATGATCTATTTATATGAGAAGTTTTGATTTTATTAGCTCTTTATGCATTAGCTTATCAATTAATTTGAAAAAAGTATGGCAATATTTATATTTATTTGAAAAATAAATTTAATATTTCTTATAGAGATTAATAATAATAATAAATATGAAATTAATGATTTAAAAAGTAATTATAATTTTCAATGAATTTTGATTATTTAGCAATTATTTTTTTATTTATAAATTTATAATTTGTGAAGGAATTTTCTCTCACTAATTTGAAGAAATATTCTCAATTTATAATTAGTGAAGGAAAATATTCTCTTGTTAAATAAATTTGTTCCTCACAATATATTATTTGTGAGGGAATTAAGTTATTCACTAATTTCAAATAGTCCTTAAAATAATATTTGTGAAGGAAATCAATCTTTCACTAAATAACAATATTCCATTACCAAATGCAATTTGTGAATAAAAAAGTTATTCACAATATATCCTTCACAAAAAACATTTGGTTACTACTTAGCGAAGGATACCCAATCATGAGGAGGTCTAATGCGAAAGAATCGTGTGAAGGAAATATTTCTTCATAATAAATCACTATGAGTGATATAGTATGTCTTGTGAAGAATTTGTCCTTTACTAGAGGCCATTTTGGTGTGTAAATACTCGTCTCATGCGCGGTCTATCGCATGCCTGGTGATTTCTTTTGTTATTCCATTCTTTATTATACTCAGTTGGTTAAAGTTTTGACTTCTATACTCCATGAAATTAGTGGAATATCCTGAATATTTGCGCTTCATCCAGTATTTTTTCATGAAAATATTCTTCTGAGCATTCTTGAGTGTTACTCTACAAAGAAGTATCATGTTGATAATTTGGACATTATTAGTTCCAGGATAAATTAATTCTTGAACTTGTTTTATTGAATTCTTATATCATTGTCATCATCCTCATGTTTATATTATGTTGAAAGTCATATGTGGCCTGTAGTGTATAGATGGACTTGGTATAATTATGACCGTGGGGATTATTCTGTAAATCATGGCCCGTAATGTTACAAATGATATGAAAAAGTCCTCATCAATTCGTAGTGCATTGATGGATGAGCTTGTTGGCATCATCATGACCATTGATGAATACACGAATATCCTCGGGCGTGGTGCATGGATAATTTGTGGTTGTGATACTAATGAATATCCTCGGCCGTAAAGTGTGGATGATGTAGATTATTTATTAAGGTGAGTCTCAAATGATAAAAGTCATGAAAAACCTTTTAAATCATAGAAGATAGTAGATTTTATTCTCTACTTGACTCTTCTAATGGATTGTTTGTTCAGCGCCGCTTAAACTTGATGTTTGTTATATTTTATCAGTTTAACATTGTTGAAGGCTAATAATAATTTATTCTGCATTATCTTAGTCATAATATTTCTTCCTGGGCTAGTTGAGCTCACCCTTTTGCTTTCATTGTTCTCTTCGTGAAATGAGAACGTAAAGCGTGACTAGTAGTGGAAACGTGAGTGATGGTCCGTATAATAACATTAATAGTCCTTATTCTATGAAATAGTGTGATAATAAATATAATGAGGACCCCATTGAGTTTGTATATTGTCTAGATGACAATATTTGTATTAAAACTCAAAGCATATGTTTAGTCGTATTTTACATGACTGTTGTATAATTAAGTTGTATTTGAATTTTGTACCATGTATTTGGCGACTCAGAATAGGTGATGTATAACGATTTTGGGGGCATCACAGTTGGTATCAAAACTAAGGGATATGATCCCTGGCTAAGATGTGAGAATAGAACTAGGAGGGGAGAAACGGGGAATTCCTTCGCTAGTATGACCTACCTAAGTTTATTTGGTATTTAATTGGTCACGTAATATAGGGATAATATGTTACACGTCCAATTAACCTTTGTTTTGTGGCACTATCTCAAAATGACATCCGAGAATGTTGAGAATAAAGCAATGGAGCATAAAGCGATCGCTGATTCACTACATATCAATAATCGAGATAATGTGCTTCGTGAAGGCGATAATCCTCATGCAAACAACAACACCGACCAAATGATGAATGATGGAATGTTCGGAGGCTTTATGCAAATCATGCAACAAAGAAGTAGAGCGGCTCCTATCCAAAATGTAGGTGGAAATCTCGAAACTCTTGGATGGTCACCGCTAAATGCCTTCAAGGAGCCGACCACCCGAGTTTATTGGAGAGCCAAAACCACTTAAGGCGGAAGCATGGATAAAGCAGATCACCAAGATATTTGATGTCTTGGGATGCTCCGAGGAGCAAAAGGTTCTCTTTGCCACCTTTATGTTGCGAGGAGAGGCAGATTACTGGTGGGAATCGGTAAATCGTACTCAACCTGCCGCACTGAAGATGTCTTGGGAGAAGTTCCAAGAACTATTCAACGACAAGTACTTTCCCGAAAGTATTCGTCACATAAAAGAGGTAGAGTTCATCAAGTTGGAGCAAAATAATATGACCGTGTGTGCAAAGACGAAACTAAGTTTGCCGAAAGTTATCTCTTGGTTTAATCCCCCACTTGGTGGATAATAAAGAGAGAATGACGCGGATGTTTTTAAGAGGTTTAAAGCCGGAGATACATCAACATCTTATTACTCATATACTGTGTTTGTATTCAGATGTTGTAAATAGGGCTTAGTTAGTAGAGCGCGATAACGAGTCAACACAACCAAAAGAGAGCAGCCGGCAAAATGATAATAACAGTGAGAGCAGTCATCGAAGCGGTGACAACAAGCGTGGAGGGATTCAATATGCCAGAAGTGGTAACCACTTCAGTGGTAATCAGGGCCAAAACAATAAGAATGGACATTTCAAGAAGAGAGATTCAACAATGATGGAAAGACGTCAAACACCGATGCCGTTGTTAAGGAAGGAGAACGACCACCTATCATATGCTTCAAATGCGAGGGGAGGGACACATCACTCCAAACTGCGCGATGCCATCCAAAGCATGTTATAATTGTGGAAGAGAAGGTCACTTAACCCGATTTTGTCGTTCACCAAAGACAAGTTCAAATAGGATGGAGGCACCAAAAGCCGCTTCGGAAAAAGTCAAAGCCGGTAGTCTGAGGAGAACGTTTGTTGTGACCTCCCAGAAAGCAAGGAACCCGAATGAGGTCGTCACGGGTAAGCTTATCATAAACTCTAGCGAAGTCTATACTTTATTTGATACCGGTTCTACCCATTCTTTATTTCTCCTATTTGCGCTCAATGATTAAATTTGACTCCAAAGAAATTAGACTTTGACTTATCTGTGGAAACTCCGTTGGGAGAAACTTTCATTACATCCACTGTTTATAAGTCTTGTTTGGTTCAAATCGGTACCCTCACAATACCTGTCGATCTTATTTCATTGAAAATACTTGCATTTGATGCGATTCTAGGGATTGATTGGTTAACTACTCATCATGCTAAAATTGATTGTTTTCGTAAGGTTGTTAGATTTCATATTCCTAATCAACCAATTATGCGATTCAAGCAACCAAACCATTAAAATCAATCACGGTCATTTCAAGCCATAAAGCTATTCGTTTATTGAAAAACGGATGTCAAGCTTTCTTAGCTCATGTCACGGATCAATACCTAATTTCAAAATCAAATTTCCTACGGCTCATGGGGTTGGTGAGGTGAAAGAAGATCTGGATCTGGCCAGAAGATGTTATAGAAATGTTGTGATCACTTCGGGAGTGGGGGTATCGAAGCAAAAACAGACCATGGTGATAGAGATCGAACCCTTCACTAAGAAAGCGATTCGAGCCATTAGTCATGCCACCGGGAAACGTAGAGAGATTGAGCTCATTCCCAAGAAGAGTCACAAGACAAGAAAAATAGGTTCGGTCCGCCGAACCTCTCCCAAGCGAACCTCATGGAACTCCTACGCCGCTATGTTGACATCTTTATGCGTGGGAACCTCAAGATATGCCGGGGGTGAGCAGGAAGATTGCTGAGCACCGATTAGAAGTGGACCCGTCAAAGAAGTCGGTTAGGCAGAAGAGGAGGATCTTTGCGCTTGAGCGCCAACGAATCATCGATGAAGAGATTGCCAAGCTGTTAGCTGCTGACTTCATCTTTGAGATCGACTACCAGCAGTGGATGACAAATGTGGTGCTGGTCCAGAAGCAAAATGGGAAATGGCGAGTCTGCATTGACTATACAGATCTGAACAAGGCTTGTCCTAAAGATTTCTACTCGCTGCCCCACATCGACTAGCTCATCGATGCGACTTCGGGGTATGCTTTATTGAGCTTCATGGATGCATTCTCTGGGTATCACCAAATTTCTATGTGTAAAGAGGATATACCGAAGACGACGTTCATTACGCATCGTTCAGTATATGCCTATAAGAAAATGACCTTTGGCCTAATCAATACCGGGGCCACATACCAGAGGATGTTGAACTATGTCTTCAGATATCAATTGGGCAAGAACATGGAGGTGTACGTGGATGACATGATTGTCAAAAGCATGCAGGTGCAGAAACATTTAGATGACTTAGAAGAATGCTTTCAGACAATTTGTCATCACAACTTGAGGCTGAATCCTACTAAGTGCACCTTCAGATTAGGGACTGGCAAGTTTCTGGGTTATCTTGTCAGTCAGAGAGGAATTGAAGCCAACCCAGAGAAGATTCAAGCAATTCTGAATATGAAGACTCCTCAATCATTTAAAGATGTTCAACGTCTGACTGGAAGGATTGCAGTGTTGAGGAGGTTCATGTCCAACTCGGCAAAAAGATGTTTGCCTTTTTTTGATACTTTAAAAGGGCCGAAGAATACAAAGACATTCTAGTGGACTTCGGAATGTGAAGACGCCTTTCAGAGCATAAAGTCCTATTTGTCTTCGGCGCCTTTGTTGGTGAAGCTCGCTCCTGCTGAGCCTCTGTATTTGTACTTGGCAGCTAGTTCATTGGCAGTAGGAGCAATTTTGGTGCGAGAAGTTGGGGGTAAGCAGCACCCGGTTTACTACGTAAGCTATGTCCTTCGGGATGCTGAAACAAGGTACCCAAACATTGAAAAGTTTGTTTTTGCTTTAATAATTGTTAGTCGAAAGCTTAGGCAATACTTCCAGGGTAGGTTGTTAGTAGTACACACGGATCAGCCTTTGAAGAAAATTATGGGCAAACCTGAGGTCTCGGGGAGATTAGCTGCATGGACTATGGAGTTGTCCCTATTTTTTATTGAATATCATCCCTGAACTGCCATCAAGGGACAGGCCTTGGCTGATTTTGTGGTCGAGTGTTCATTTTCTCTGCGCGGATGAAGTTGTGGCGGTCGAGGATCTGACGAGGCAATAGTCGCAGATTCTTTAATGAAGCGAGCTCATGGACGCTGTATGCAGATGGGTCTTCTACTTTGGACATCAGTGGAGCAGGGATCATTTTGACAAGTCCAGAGGGATTCAAAGTGCAGCAGGCCATCAGATTTGGGTTTAGAGCAACGAACAATGAGGCAGAATATGAGGCGGTATTGGCAGGGTTACGATTGGCTAAGAGTCTCGAAGTGCAAAGAATAGTCATCTTCAACGATTCTCAGTTGGTCGTCAAGTAAGCCTCAGGGGAGTATAAAGCTCAAGGTCCAAGGATGGTCAAATACCTGGCAAAATTGAAAGATCGACTTCAGTATTTCCAGTCCTACGAGTTTCAGGGAGTTGATCATAACGATAATTCCATTGTCGATGCACTCTCGAAGCTGGCTACTACGGATGCTAATATTTTTAATGGACCCATTTACTTGGAAATTCTCCAGCATCCTAGCGTTCATCATGAATCGGTAATGTGCATTGATCGTACCAATTGCTGGTTGACTCCATATCTGGAGTATCTGGCAGATGGCATCCTTCCTTCGGATCAGATGCTGGCCAAGAAAATCAAATATAAAAGTGCTAACTTCGTTTTGATAGATGGAAATCTTTTCGAAGGGCCTTCTCGTCTCCATTACTGAAATGTTTGACTTCGTCCGAAACTAAATATGCTCTCTGAGAAGTTCACAAAGGCATCTGTGGCAACCATATGGCTGCTAAGTCATTAGCCTACAATGTGACGCCCCCAAATCCGGGTATCTTCCAACCCGAAAGATGGTGCTACACGGTGCTACAGCTCACATAAACATTCAATTGAAATGCCTCAAAAGAACGGATATGTCTTATATATATATATATATCAAAAAAATATTTACATTTCTCAGGTTCTTTACAACCAATACATTGTCTTTGTCATAATATCAATATTATTTCGTACAAAACCTATACTATTACATGAGCAATCTACGGGTTTGCCTTTGCCTTCCCTTTATCCTTGTCGGATCCATCGGTCCATTCTGTCTTAGTTGCATTCATATGGTTCAAGCAAGCATGAGCCTAACTAGCTCAGCAAGTACAACAATTCTAGGAAAATAGCATGCTTGAAACATAGGAATCATATATCTTCGATAACTGAATAATAGTTACGAAGTATTATTGATAATTCAAAATAGCACTTATTTTCATTCAAAACGTTTTACAACAACAATATTCAGTAAAACATCAATTCCGGTTCAAGACCGTAAGCATTTCATAAGTACTTTGAAAAAGACATCCCGCATCGCGAAGTCCGTAAGTCCCAGATAGCTTACGAGCACGTCTGCTCAGTGATCGACTTATAAGACTTCTATGTTGATCAACACTACATTCATTAAACGTGTATACGTTTAAGTTGTGGAAACCTCACGTGCCTGTCGTTTGACGACAAAACAATTTGAGCATACATCATCTACTTTTGAAAACCACAACAATATTAGTTCGGTAAATCCTTATCAACACTTGATAGAATAACATAGCATACGTCTAGCCGAAAGGATTGACTTTGACATTCCTCAAATACTAACTCATGCGAAGAATACATGAATCACAAAGACTTGCCCAGGTCGAACTAGAACAAGGGTTAGAGTACTTGCCTTTAGCGTCCGCGGCACCAGAATTTTGGCTTGGAGTCGCGCCGCGGTGCGGACTCTGTAACGCCCCAAGAAAATCGGATTTTTGAGAATTAAATATTTATTTTTATTAAATGAATTTAATTAATTATTTATGGAGCAAGCTAATCGAACGTCGTTCTCTGACCTATAAATGTCAGAACATCGTAGGATTTTGGCTACGTGGTAGAATTAAAGTGTTTGAATTTCCAAGACGAAAATAAAAGTTTTCCGAGAAATTTTCTGAAAAACACTATTCACGCATTTCTGCTCGAGAATTATTTTTGAACTTCCGAGAAATACGTAACGATAGAATATTGATGTGAGATGGAATATCCAATAATATTTCAGTTATGGAAAATGTAATATTTCGCATGTGGACTTAAAACCTAACGTTTAAGGAAAATGATTTACGAAAAGGAAATGTAATGGATTTGTTGAATTGTGTAGGAAATATATGTATTGTCCAATAGGATTAATGATAAGGCCCAAATGTAGGAGATGGTTAAGTCCAATATGAATTAATATGAAAGTCCAAAGTAATTTAATGTGCAAGCCTAAGTGTTTGTAATGTAAAGCCCAAAGATTTATTAATGCAAGCCCAATGTTTGTTTAATTACAAGCCCAAAGTAAAATTATTTTAGAAGCCCAAATGATTAAGTAAGTTAATTAAGCTAATGCCCAAAGTTATTATCTAATGGGTAATAACCATGGAGCAACCCATGGATGATCCAATGTGATGAACAAGTAAACTTAGAAGCTAAGTTAGTGTGGTGATCACACAAAGTGCATTAATGTGATGACCAAGTAAAGGAAGTAAGGAGCAAGTAATCTTAAGTGCTAAACGAGAGATAAGTTAAGTAATAAGCAAGTAGCTTAATAGTTAAGTAAGTGTGGTGGACAAGCAAAGTACCTTTATGTGATGAGCAAGTAGACTTAAGGATTAAACAAAGAATAAGTTAAGAAAACTTAATGGCTAAGTGTTGTGATGATCAAGTATATGTGGGGAGCAAGTTTACTTGATTAATAAGCTTGGAATAGTAAGGAGGTGGAGGGATTAATGACCCTTATGCCCTAACTTTGGTTTGCCTATAAATAGCAAGCTTAGATTTCATTTGTTGGTTATTTCATTTTCCTCCAACACCTTATACACTAATAAGTTGAGAGCTTATTTGGTTGAGAGAATAAGCACTTATAAAGTTAGACTTCTATTATTAGATTTTCCACAACAACTTATAGCTTAATGGCTTGAGAGAAAAAGCTAGAGAAGCTTGAGTTCTTATTAAGCAAGAAACAAGAAGAAGTTTAAGGTGTAGCAAGAGAACATCAAAGGGTAAGCCATCTTTAACCATGTTTCTCTTTCTCTCCCATTGTTAGAGAAAGGGGTATTGGTAGAACTAGCATGCTAAGGAAGGGTAAGAATAAATGGTTAATGGACTTAAGCCGTAATAAGTCATGAATAAGTCATTTCTACTTACATAAGTTATGAACTTATGAAGATCTTGTAAGAACTTGTCATGTGATAATGGTGATGAAGTTAGTAGGAACTTAATAAGAAATTGTAAGAACTTGTAACATGTTTACATTAATGGCACTAGTATGATAAGAAGATGTAAGAATAATGATTAAAGGACTTAACTCATTAAAAAGTCATATGAAAATAAGACATAAGTCATGAAATGGAAATATAAGTATTTTACACTTTAATAAGTTGCAAAATCATCAAGAATAGGTAATGACTTATCATGAATATAAGTTAATGAAGCATGTATGTCAAGATGATCGTATAATGGATTGAATCCAAGTGAAATGGTTTAAAAATCTCATGTAACGAAGTTTCGCCAGAATTTACACGATTAGATTGATTTATCGTTGAATTAAATGAAATTCTCGGATTAAAGTCAATTTTGATATTGAGCTTGGAAACATTGGTTTTCAATGGAGACAAGTCGTATTTGTCATTATAGAGTTGCGGACTCAAAAATGGCGGGATTACGACTTAGAAACGAAGAACGAAGCGTTGAACGTCACTGAAACGTTTATCGTTTTCGTTAAAAAGGGACTAATAGGTGAAATTTTAGCAAACGAAGTCAAATAGATAAAATTCTTACATGAACGCGTAGAGTACGTGATTTGTGAACCGTAGGCTTTTGAACGAGCCAATTCGTACTTATAACGAAGAAGTTACGAGTTCGGGAATCTCGCAAAATTGAAAATCTGCCCAAAACTATTTGTGGCTCAGAGTTCCCGCCGCGACGCGACTCCAAGCTTAAACGACCGGCGCCGTAGCGCCAAAGTGAGCTTCAGACACTGCAAACTCGCGCCGCATCGCAATAGTTAACAAAGGGACTCGCGCCGCAACGTCGAGTCCGGTCTTCAATCCCTAATGGGCGACGCCGCAGTGCGGCACAACAAAGGATCACCGGCGCCGCAACGCCAGTCTTAAAAGCTAGACAATAAAGAAACGTTTACAAGAAGAAGATGAAGGGAAATTGTTGAGTAACGAACTAATGAACTTAATTAAACATTATCAAGTCATAATTGAACCCCAAGTATGATCACTAAGGGTTAAAAGAAAATCAATTGAAGATGAACACAAAGGATATTCAATGTTAATACTTCACCAATGACGATCGAGTTTCGATTAATAACGTACGGACGTTAGTAAGCCGTGAGGAAGGATAATTAACTCGAACCGAGTTGTATTAATGAAATAATTTCACTTAAGTATAAGAGAACGAAGTTAAGTAAGAATGATGTAAAAGAATGACGGAAAGCCGGAACCCATAATAACAATCTAATACGGGATTAGATTGAGAAGTAGGGTAAGATTCTTTAGGAACTATGTATGTTCATTCATGACCTAATGTGGTATGTTATGTGATTATGTATTGTAGCAGACGCTGAAGGCAAGTTTTTTCTTAAACGCTTGTCTAACCTTCGTGTTAGCCAGGTTTTCAAATGATTCAAGTTATGAGATGCATGTATGGTTTTAAAGAAAGAGTCGATGCCAGTTTTAGCTCGGCTAGACTAATCGTAATAGATTGATTGAACTGTTTACAAGTCTTTCAATATAGAATTGCTAACGCTATCATACGCCAACTAATTGGTACGGATTCAAGGTAAGCTTGAATATGAATAAACAAATGTATATTCATCGAGTATTCGATGGGCACGTGAGGTTGCCACAACTTAAACGTACACATTTAATGGATGTAGTGTTGATCAACATAAAGTACTATAAAAGTCGATCACCTAGATGTACTCGTAAGCTATCGCCGGGACTTACGGACTTTCGTGTCGGGTTGTCCTTTTCAAAGAAACTATAAGACGTTCATGTCTTGAACCAGAATTGATGAAGTGATGAATATTGTTATTGTAAAATGTTTTGAAGGAAAAAGGAAAGCTATTTTGAAGTATTGATAGTATTTATAACTATCATCCGATTATTGTAGATATCTGATTCCTATGTTTCAAGCATGCTTTTAAAATGAAATTGTTGTACTTGCTGAGCTTGTTATGCTCACTCTTGCTTGAACCATATGAATACAGCTTAGACCGAATGGACCGAAGGATTCTACAAGGATAAAGAGAAGGCTAAAGTGAACGTGTTGATTACCTATGTAATAGTATAGGTTTGTAATGATAATATTTGATATTATGACAAGAACAAATGTAACGGTTATGAAGAACCTGGGGAATGGTAGTATTGTTTTGGAATATATATAAGACATATTCGTTCTTTTGAGGCATTTCAATTGAATGTTTATGTGAACTGTAGCACCGTGGAGCACCATCTGTCGGGTTGAAAGAGAGCCGGATTTGGGGGCGTCACAGACTCTGTGCCACAGAAATGTTTGACAGATTTTTCAAATGTTGAGATTCCCGGACTCGTAACTTCTTCGTTATAAGTCCGAATTGGCTCGTTTAAGAGCCTACGGTTCACAAATTACATACTCTATGCGTTCATGTAAGAATTTTATCTATTTTACTTCGTTTGCTAAAATTTCACCTATTAATCCATTTTTAACGAAAACGATAAACGTTCGTGAACGTTCAACGCTCGTTTCTTCGTTCTAAGTCAGAATCCGGTCATTTTCGAGTCCGCAACTCTATAATGCCAAATATGACTTGTTTCCATCGAAAACCAACATTTCCAATGTCAAACATAAAATACGACTTCCATTCCGAGAATTTCACGAATTCGACGATTATCGTCCAATCGTGTAAATTCCGGCGAAACGTTATTACTAGTGATTTGTTTATCATTCTAAATACATTCCTCCCATTATCTAGACATCTCAACATATGTATTATAATAACTTATATTCCAATTCGGTTATGGTTTATTTATAAGTTCATAACAACAATTTTTTCATACATGATTTTTATTTCCTTATAACTTATTCGGCTTAGGTCTATTGCTTATCAACTTCTCCTATGTTCTTAACATCTAAGTTCATTAGATACTTCTCTTATCAACCTACCATGATAGAGATGAAGAAGACAAGATCATTTACCTTTGATGATTACTTAACTTGCTTTGGAAATCCACTAAGGAAAGGTTAAGCTCAAAGTACTTATTGACTCTAACAAATAAGTTGTTTGAGAGAGATTTGTTGGATGAAATAACAAACCCCAAATGAATGAAAAAGGCTTGCTATTTATAGAGCTTTCAAGGTTAGGGTAATTAGGTCATTATATCAACCCACCTCTTTAAACTAACCTCCTTACTATTCATTACTTGTTGCCCACAACTCTTATCCATTCCTTGGTCATTACTTAAAGTTCTTGCTCATCACTCCAAGTGCTTGGTTACCACTTCACCCATGGGTTGCCCCATGAATCTTGCTTTACCCATTGGATCATCCTTTGGGCTTAATAGTTAACTTAATTAACTTAGTCTTTGGGCTTATAGTAATCTATTATGGGCTTCATGTCATTACTACATCGCTTAAGAATAATCTAACATAGGTTTACACCTTAATCTTATTGAACTTGTATTTCATACAAAGTTACCTTAATTCATTTCATCAGGTTTTAATACCTATATTCCTAAATTAAGTCCACATGCGAATTATTGCATTTTCCATACTTAGATTATTATTACATAATCCATCTCGCCTCGATATTCTAACATTACGTATTTCTCAAAAGTTCAAAAATAATTCCCGAGCGGTAAACAGTGAATAGTTTTTTTCGTAAACTTTCTCAAAAAACACTTATTTTTGTCTTGAAAATTCAAACACTTTAATTCTCTCACGTGGTTCGAATACTACGATCTTTCGACGTTTCTAGGTTATAGAACGACATACATCTTATTAACACATATAATAACAAATAATATTATTTTATTCATTATTTAATTCTTTCAAATATTTTTACAAAAGATCCGAATTTCTCGGGCGTTACATACAAAGTACTTCGTCAGGGGTACTACTGGCCTACCATCTTCAAGGAAGCAACGGATCGAGTATGTCAAGAAATGCGAGAAGTGTCAACTCAACAGTCCGATTCCACATCAGCCACCAGAAGAGCTATACTCGATCTTATCTCCTATACCCTTTGCTGTCTGGGGGGTTGATATACTGGGTCCATTGCCGAAAGCTAAAGGTAAGGTCAGTTTTGTTATAGTTGCCATCGATTATATGACCAAATGGGTATAAGCGAAGCCACTTAGGTTAATAACGGAATAGGAATGCTTGAATTTCATAAAGGAGTCAGTAGTGTTTCGTTTTGGAATTCCTAAGGTGGTAATATCGGACAACGGACGTCAATTTGTGGGATCAAATTTTGAAACATTTTTAAAGGAGTTGGGAGTTCAGCACCGAAAGACTTCAGTAGCTCATCCTCAGTCAAACGGGCAAGTCAAAGTGACCAACAGAACACTATTGAATGGGATCAAGCGTAGATTGGATAAAGCTAAGGGAAGATGGCCAGAAGAGCTGCTTAGCGTGTTATAGGCTTGTCATACTACTCCGAGGACTACAACAGGGGATTCACCTTTCATACTGGCCTATGGAACTGATGCCTTAGTCCTAGTTGAAATTGGATCTCCAAGTCTTTGGGTCAGTCAATTCAAAGAGATCTACAACGAAGAAGGGCTAAAAGTTAATCTTGATCTACTTGAAGAAGTCAGAGAAACGGCCTTGATCAGATTGGCAGCCTATCAGCGAAGAGTAGCTAAGCTTTACAACAAGGGGGTAAAGTTTCACAGATTTGAAGTGGGAGATTTTGTTCTCAGAGAAGTCGAAGCATCTACACCTCAGAATTTGGGAAAGCTGATGCCAAACTGGGAAGGACTGTATGAAGTCATAGAAGTATCGAAGCCGAGAACTTATCGGTTGAGGATATTAGATGGATCAAAAATTAAAAATACTTGGCATGCTGACAGGCCTCAGAAATATTTTCAGTAGATACAGTGTTAGTACACCGGAAGTTTGTAAATGTTTAAGTCCTCATCAATAAAATTTCATTTTTTCTCAACAAGTCTTGTCTTCGTTGCTGTTCACTTCATTGGCGTAAGGAGGTTCGGGTGGACTCGCTGACCATTCGATGGTAGCCTTTATGGCAGGTGGTCCTTTTGAGTTTGCCAGGCCCTTCGTGGTAGGCAAACGTCATTGGTGTAAGGAGGTTCGGGTGGACTCGTTGATCATTCGATGGTAGCCTCATTGGAAGGTGGTCCTTATGGGTTTGTCAGGCCCTTCGTGGTAGGCAAATGCCATCCTTTAAACGTTATCAGGCCCTTCGTGGTAGGCAATTGTCGTCCTTATGGGTTTGTCAGGCCCTTCATGGTAGGCAAATGCCATCCTTTAGACGTTGTCAGGCCCTTCGTGGAAGACAATTGTCATTCTTTAGACTTTGTCAAGCCCTTCGTGTTAGGCAAATGTCATCATGTGGTTTTGTTAGGTCCTTCGGGGTAAACAAATTCCCTATGAAACAGATCTATCTCGCACTTCGATAACGAATAAGTATTCCTTTACTTTATTACCTAAATTTTTCTAAGTGTTGAGTTCGAATTGCCTCATTACTTAACTTCATTTTATCTGTTATATAACTTGTTTAGTTATTCATTAACAGTTTAAGTTAAGTTCATAAAGAGCTTGTACATTTTTCAAGTTGAGTGATATTAAAGTATTAACAGAAATTAATAACAAAGGAGTAATAAGGAAAAAGACTGGTATTTCATTAATATATTGTCAACTACAAGAAGGACAAAAAGACATAAAAAGTTTTACAGAAATCCTATAAGCTAAAAAGATAGAGATTCATCTTCAGGCTGCTGTTTCATCTTCAGAGGAATCGAGAAAGGCAGGATCAGCCTTGGCCGTGACAAGTTTTGCCTTATCCTTTCTTCGGCATTCATAATAACCGTCAGAAAACATCTGAATTACCTTCTCATTCAGCTCATTTGACTTCTGGTATTCGTCCTGGATTTGCTGGCGAAGCTCTTCGGTTAAGGGGGGACCTAAATCCTCCAAGGCTTTCAGCTTATCCTGAAGCTCGAGACGTATGTTCAAATTTCTCTTTGTCATCGCGAGCCTGCTCCTGAAGATTGTCAACTTGTATCGCCAAGCTCTGATTGGCTATACAAAGTTCTTCATTTCTGAGCCTCAGAGCTTGGTTCTGATTGTCAAGATCGACGTTCAAACTCGTCATCTCTTGCTGACTGGCCTTCGTCTTCTTCAGTTCCTCTTTACAGATCTTCAACTCCTCCATTCTTTGAGTTAAATCCCTTTGGAGGTTTTCATTGTTAAAGAGGGCAGTGCCGAGGTCACCTCTTTCCTTAGTCAAAGCTAACTTCAGAATGATGTTCTCCCGTCTGGTTGCATCCTCTTCGGCTTCAGCTTCTTGGTAGCGTGGGAGAAGACGCCCGAAGACAGCATTCGCCTATAGATGTTCACAGACAATCTGTTAGTCCTCAAAGAGATACATATAAATTCAAATGAACAGACAGATAAATATTTACCTTGGCGTGATAGCTCATGCCTTCCTTGATAAGGTCCATGATTGAACTGTTGCCGAACCGATGTTCATCGGTCTCCCTGACAAATGAGTTGAAGAGTTGGAAAGGGAAATTGGCATTGAATTGGGGCCATAAAGTTGGAGACCCCATCGCATCATTTTGAAACTCATCGACAGAAGGCCTTGAAAGGAAGGGCGTACGTTCTTCACGGGGAGGTGATGGTGAAGGATCCATATATATGTTCTTGGGGGATGGAGAACGAGCAGGAGTAAGTTCCCGAGTTGGTGAAGGGATAGAGGATGAATTTGGTTGATCTGGAGTAGGTCCTTCGGGTGGTGGCGGCTGATCATCTGAAGGATGTTTTCTTTTCCGAGAAGGAATTAAAGTCTCAAGTTGTTGTTCTTCATATTCCTCTTCGGAAACCTGAATTTCCACTGGGCCAGTGGGAACCCTAAGCTCATCGACAGACAGAGGAATTACCTTAACCCGCCTTTTCTTGATATGAAGAGCTTGCATCCGTTCGTTTGCAGGCATATCGATCAAGCTAGAGGTAGAGATTGGTTGGGATTCTTGGGAGATACCTCTTGGATTTCGAACAGCTCTCTTCTTCTTGCGAGGTCAGAGATTCTCTTCGGCCACTTCAGGTTCTATAGGAAGATCTTCGGCATCTGGGGCCTCAGAAGCCGGAACCTCTTCCTGGGGGGTTTCAGTAGTAGGGGGTGATGGAGCTTGGCCCGAGAGAAACTTTTCCAAGTCCCTTTAGTCCATCGATGAAGGTTTGATCAAAGATACTGCAACAGAAAAATACATTTTGTTAGATCTGTTTACAATAATAAACTCAGAAATTTTATTTCGGTAAAAATTTGAGACTTACATTTGTGGTCATATAACCAAGCTTGTTTGGTAAGAAGACTGTAACTCCACTCCTTCTTCGGAAAATTGTCCAGGAGTTCAATCATCTCTTTCACATGCTCTTCGGCTATATCCCCAAAGTCGGCTGATACTTTGTCCAATGTCGTCCAATCGAGGAGAGAATCAATTTCTGGCCCTTTAACGAAGATCCATTGTTCATGCCATCCTCGGTTGCTGGAGGGAGTGTTGATCAGAGACCGTCGCTCGAAGTTCTCTCCAGTTCTTGCAGGTATTTTGCTAAGAACCTTGAACCCCTTCTCTCTGGACTTGGTGATACTGTATATAGAGAAGAAGAAGTTGAGAGTAGGGGCGATGCCTATTTCGTGGCAGAAGGCGATGAACGCCAAGATGTGGATATAGGAGTTCGGGACTAGTTGGGCGAATTCGACGCCAAAAACCCCCAGGAATGTGACCAGGAAAACGTGCAAGGAGAATCGAACCCCTTTTTCTAGAAGTGTCAGAGGCATGGCTGTCCAGCCGTTCGGCCACTGATACATCCTCTCAGTGGCAGTGGGACCGCTAAATTGGTGGGTCGCCGGAACCTGGTACTATTCATATGCATTCTGAACGTCCTTCTCAGTCAGAGTTGATACGGTGTTGGCATGGGTGAACTGTTCTGCACTCTGGAAAAAGATGGAAGGGTTGGGAAGAGGCTTTTTCAGTGTGCTTTTGCTTGGGGTACCAGTGGGGTTAGGGTTTGATCCCGAAGCGGCCTTGCTAGGGCTGGGTGTAGGAGGAATAGTGGTAAGAGGAATGGCATGGATTGGAGTGGCGTTAGCAGAACCAGAAGACGGCATTGTTGATAGTTTGTAGAGAAGAGTAATAAATTTGAGAAAGAAGGAAGTCTAGAGCTCGAAAGGGCGTCTGAAATTTGAATTGATAGGTAAAGTTGTCAATTTGGGGAAAAATTACCTTTTATATTGACGGTTGCACAGTGCACAAGGACGACGCATTAATTAGAGGTAATGATGTGGGAAGGGAAGAGGTAGCGTCCGATTTTGGGTTTAATGGGTTAATCAGAGTGGGCTTGTGTCCATTGGATCTTCATTTTTTATCCTTAATGTTGATGGGTATGTGCCATTTGGGCTTCCGGCTCTATTTGAATTAATGACTGTTGCTTATCAGTTGGGCCTCGGTGAGATTCCTCTTAGCCCCCTTTGATTTATTACAAATCCCTTTCATTATGGACTTATATTATTTACAGTCTTCCATTAAAAATCATGTTTAATAAAAGACTGGGGGGCAATGTTGGGCCATAATACTTTTCGTATTGGGCCAGGCCGAATGGGCTCCTCCCTTGGACCGATATATTTTACCTTTTGGACTGAATAGATTGGGGCGAGTTATTTGATTATTCTATTGGGTCATTTCGGTTGGATCCGGTCAGATGTGTCATCTTTATTATTGGGCTTAGTCATTGGATCGGTCCATTATGCAAATTGTCTCTTATCCTATCTTTGACCGGTAATCATGACAAAAGATAACAGTTAACTATTATCTCTGTCACCGTCTGCATGACATTAATGAGGATATGACTGTAATAGCCGATGGTGGACAAAGGTGATGGAGTAGCAGGTGAATCACCGGATGTGGGAGAGGGCTGTGTCAGGGATAGTGGGTGGCACAGTAAATCGGATTTTGGAGTGCATATGGGGCAAAGATCACACAAGGGAAAGGTAACAACTAATCACTTATCCAAATTATTATCTCTCTCAATACACTAGACATATTTTCTTCCATTGTTAATCTTGTGATCGTCGATACTAACTCTCACGCCGGAGCTATCCCCCGACGGTCAAGTCGTCAAGCTTTTGGTGTTAACTTGTTGAATTGTGCAGGATATCGGACACGTCTTGGTGATTGGGACGTGAGAAAAGATCTTGACGTTAACACTGCTATTAACTTGAACTCGATTTCGAATATTCGTATAAGAAGATGACTGGATTTGCCTGATCACTTGGAGAAGTTAATGAGAAATTAATATTAATATGGAGTAGTAATTAAATTAAGTTATAGAAAGCGGAGCCGCCTACAAGGGCGAGTCTACTGTAAACCACAGAGGCGGCAGTCTACCAGAGGCGATCGCCAGGCCCAAAGCTGAGGAGGGCCCAATTTTTTTTAAAAATTATGTATGTGTATAAGAAAATAAAAAAATAATTATAAAATATAATATAAAACAAATCAATAAATTAATATGGAGAATCAAAATAGACTTTTAGCCACACAAAAAAAAACCCTTCAAACCTCTCAGTTCATATTTGATTCACGATTTAACTGTAAAATTTAAAATATTTTGTATTAACTGACGAGAATAAATATTTGATTCATGGTTTAACTGCAAAATAAGGCATACTTAATTAAAAAGCTGTTTATATTACACATCTCTATATCATAGATGCTAACAACTTAAGAAAACAAAAAAGTCTTATTTTGATTTTTGATTATGAGTTTTAATATTATATTTATTATTCCCTCTGTAATATGATAAAAAATTTAGTTGACTTTTTATGTATATTAAAAATATAAAAAATAAAAAAATTTATCCATATTTAAATTCTCATTTAATTGTATAATTTATTGTGCATAATTAATGATATTTCATAAATATGCATTTAAAATAAAAATACGACAATTGAACTTAATTTATGGCCGTATAGGGGCAAAACTCGCTTCCTAGATAGTAATTAACCTTTAACAAAAAGATATTAAAGTGAATTTTATATAGTTATATAAACAAACTAGTACTAATATATTGTGAATTTTGTATAGTTATATAGTGTAAATTATGTGTCTTGTGTTGAATACACCTTCAAAAAGTTACAATCCATACCAAATAGAATTATTTTGTAACAATCCTTGTATCTCAGTAGATATGTAATAATCTTAAATATTTTAAAAGTTAAATAAATTATATTAATTTTAAAAATTAAATTTCATTATATACTTTGAAAGTAATTTATAATACTATTAGAATTTTAATTGATTGAGATATATAGTTAATGTAGGTAATTAGAATTATTGTTTATTATAAATTATTTTATTATTTTTAATATTTATTATTATTACTATTTTTGATGTAGCAAGATTTTGCAAATAAATAAATAAATAAAGGAAGAAGTCCGCAGCTCGGCCTGACCCGGGCCTCACAATTTCAGCCCGCTAAAACGCGGGCCATTTTGGACCCGGCCTGAGCCCAGTCTGTTCACCCGTTTGCCACCTCTAAAAGGGACACACTTAAAATTTTTTGCCCTGGGCCTTGTAAAACCCAGACCGACTCTGTTATAGAGGAGAAGCTGACTTTAAAATTACGGTGAAGTTATTTAGGCAAAGATTGAGGATGACGTGAGACACAACGTGAACCCACGGGCACATCCGCACATGACCGCTTTGTTAATCACTGCATTAATCATAATCTTAATAATTTTACATTTAGCACGGTATTTATTACTCTCTTGTTCTAAAATTAGAAATTTAATTTAATTTTTGAGGTTAAACGACTGCATATTAAACTTCAAATTGATATGAATTTATTTAATTTTAATTGATACAATTATTATAATTGTATAATATAAAATAAAAACTATTAATCACAAAATGTATTTTATTTTAAATTTTTATTAGTCATGCCAATTTTGAAATTTAATATACCGTCATTTGAACTCAAAAATAAAATTGTATCTCTAATTTTAAAATAAAATAAGTAATAGCTAAGATATTTAAGTTTTGGTACAGTCACACTTGAACAAAAATGTTACTATTAAATAGAACTCAAAGTTACCTTTAAAAATATTTCTAGTGTATATAATTAACATTTTTAAGGTCGTTGATATTGTTCGAGCAAAAATAGTAATGGCAGAACAATAAGTATGCTTAAAGTTTTAAATGTCATAAAAATTAAAAAAATGTGATTAAATATATTATTACTCTAATAACATCATTTTTCTTAAATAATATCAGCAACATCCATTTTTAAACACAAATATATATATACTCATTCCGTCTCTTAATATAAGACGTTTTAGAAGAGTATTTTTGTCTCTTAATATAAGTCGTTTGAAAATTTTAAGTAAGAATTAATTGTTTAGTTTTCAATATTATCCCAAGTAATTAATAAATATAACTTTGGTTTTTTCACTATTTTTTGCCAAATAAATAACTCTTTTTTCAATACAAGGACACTATATATAATTAATATTATATTTAATGTTATACAATCATTTTTGTTGGGAGAATGCATATTATGATTTGATGTTTTAATGTATATGTTCATGATTATTTGTAAGGTCCTTAAATGAATATATGTACAAGGACTTACTGATAGATCAAAGTTGCTACGTTGATCTAAGCTTTCAACGTGTACCATTCTGATAAAGAATGTATAGATAGAAAGATCAAAACTGTTATGTTGATCTAAAGATGTAATAGATTAGTCTTGAAGAAATCGTAGTGCATCAATCTGATCAACATTGCAGGAGTCAAGGCAGAAAACGTAGAGCCTAAAGATCGTAGTGTGCTTGCCTTGAAAGGGACTCTTCGAAAATCGTAGAGTGGTCCTAACGTTTGCCAAGCGAACTCTGCGATCGCAGTATGCTGAAGGAAACATGAAGTTTACAAGTCAACGATCGTAGTGTGCTCTCGGGAACGTAGAGTCAACAACACGAGCAAGAGAAGATCGTAGTGTGCGAAGGTTTAAGGGAAATCGTAGTGCTCTCGAACTGATAGCTTCGTAGTATGCAAAGATGTCAAGACACTACGATCTAAATCGTAGAACACCACGATCCAAATCGTAGAGCATCATTTGTCTCATGTCAGAAAACGTTGAGCCTCACGAGCTGTGTTTTCAACAAGTGAGGAATGGATCCCAAATGCTGCAATGCTCATCAGTCCCAGAATATATGAAATATCCTTAGTATGCAACAAAGAAGCGTATTGAAGAAGCTAAGGATAGTACCATGGGTAAGAGGGACAAAACACCTTTTCAGGTGGTAGGTGAGAAAGCGACCGCAGCGGTGTCGATGTGCGAATATAGAATTCGTGAAGATGTGCGAAATGTCTCCATCACAAAGATGTAAAGTTCGGGATGCATTTAATGCCACAACGGATGGATCCAACGGATAGTTTTCAACATCACATATATACAGATCAGACAGATGAAAGAGAATTAAGCAAGCATTATGACAAACAACGTGAACATCTCTCTCAAGCTCAACTCTACGATCTGAGATATTGCAAAGCTTGCTCAGCTACTCAGTTCTTAACGAACCAGTGCTTACATAGCAACTGAGTAGCAACCATCAAGAACTCAATAACCATCAATCAACTGAAGAAGAGTACCAAGTCTGCTGGACTTGAAGAGTTCGTAGTGAACTGTATGAAAGCCAAGTCTGCTGGACTTGAAGAGTTCAAGAGTGAACTAGAGAAGTTCCTAGACTGCTGGTCTAGAAGGAATCTGTGTGATTCAGAAGATTATAAAAGACATCCTTAGTGGATATCCTACTCGTTGAGTTGAAGAGTGGACTAGGAGCTTTGAGTGCTCTGAACCACTTAAAAACAACTGTCATTTACATTCATGCTATATCTGTTATAACTGCCTTACTCGCTCATAACTCCATTGCTTGGTAAAGAAGATTAAAACAAATACTAATTCCGCTAAGTTTTAATCATTATCTAAGAACAAGTTTAAAAAGGAAAGATTTTCAAATATCTATTCAACCCCCCCCCCCCCTTCTAGATAACTTGTACCTACTAGGAACTAACAATTGGTATTAAAGCAGGTTCTATTTTACAGCTTAGAAGCTTTAGTAGATCCAATGACACTCGTACCAAGCGAATCCAGGACCGGGGGAGGCAGCAAGCCACCAATGTGTAACAAGGATAAATTTTCTAACTGGAAAGTCAAGATGCAAGCATACATGGACTCAATAAATGAAGATCTATTTGAGACCGTTCAAAATGGGCCCTACATTCCAACCAAGCTTGCACCAACCACTGATGATCCAAACCGTATACAGATCAAAGTTAAAGAAGAATGGTCAGACACAGAGAAAAGAGCTGTCCAACTTGATAAAAAGGCGAAGAACATCCTGTTCCAATCCTTAGAGGACGATCTGTTTGAAAATGTTGTAATGCAAAGAAACAACTAAGGAAGTTTGGGAAGTCTCATTGATTATGCACGAAGAACCAAGAAGTCGAGAGAACAAGCGGCCTCTCGACACACGCAGATATGAAATGTTCGCCATGTGCGGTTTAAAAAGCGTGACCGCAACCTATGAAAGATTCAACGTTTTGCTCAACTCTCTACGAGCGTATGAGAAGATCTATCCTAACAAGGATCTAACCATAAAGTTCATGAGAGCCCTACCAAGCAGGTGGGATGCAAAGACCACAGCAATAAGAGAATTAAAGAATCTTAAAGGGATGACAGTTCAACAACTGTATGGAAATCTCCTGACCTACGAACTGGAGTTGACCCAACGCGCCGAAACCTTATCAGAAGGAAGAAGAAAGGATAAGGGTGTTGCTCTCAAGGAAAATGAAGGTGTATCAAAAGTCATCACTGAGATTGACTCTGATGATGATGAAGACGATGATGACGACTTTGCTATGCTGGTAAAGAGACTAAGAAGGTTCATACGACAAGGCAGAACCGGCAAGCCAAAGAAAGTCAGCAACTACGTCAGCCAGGAACAAATGAATGATTTATGCTATAAATGCAAGAAACCTGGTCATTTCATTGCCAACTGCAACAAGCCTATCAAAGAAGAACTAAAGAAGAAATCTTATGCAAAGAAAGAATACAAAGGAACTAAGAGGCCTCAAAAAAGAGACAAAGGCCTGGTTGTCGGAGGATCATGGAGTGATTCAGATAATGACTCAAATGCAGACTCCAAAGATGAGGAAGAACCACATATGGCCAATCTGTGCTTAATGGCCAAACATGCAAAGGACAAACAAAGCCTAAACATACATGATGTAAGTCTCGATGAGGTATTTGATTTTAATTCTCCTGATGTAGATATAAGTGACTTAAGAACTGCTTTGCATGGCATAACCACTGATCTACATCAATACATGAAGTGGTTCAGAGTCTTGTCTAAAGATCATTCACTTCTTCAAGAGGAAAAGAAGAGAGTTCAAGAAGAGCTTGAAACAACCCTTCTAAGTACCAATCTTCTGTCCAAGCTTGAGGCTGAGAATGAAACTTTAAAATAGACAAACACACTCAATGCACAAAGAGAGTCTAAGCTAACCTCTAAAATTGAGGATCTAGAGAAGACTATCTCTGCATGGAACAAATCCTCATCATCCATGGATCACCGCTTCTCTAGTCGAGGAAGCACATTCGACGTAGTGTCTAGGCTTTGAGGAATTCATCTCAGAGCCTTGTGTGGAAAAGATAATGGAAACTAGCACTAGTAGTGCCTCAAGCTTTGGTAGAGGCATTGTCTTTATAAAATCCTCACAGTTGGAAGAGCCAGTTCAACCCTGTTCTACTATTTCTAGTTATACTCAGAGAAGTAAAAGATCTCACGCTGGTCTGGGTTTCATAAAGGAAAAGAGTAATCCAACCTCTACTCACCAACCTCGAAGAATCGTAGAGTCAAGCAAAACCAACTCTATGAATCAACTGGGAAGGTAGAGTAGAGGTAAGGAACACTCATCACTAATTATGAAACCTAAGGACACGTGGAAGAAAGAGAATCAGTTTAATAGAAGGTTAACTAAGGAACCACACAAGTCCAAGTGGAAGATGAATCACCACACACACACAGGCATGCATTATAATAGATGTTGTGACGCCCCCAAAATAGGTATACAACACCCATTCTGAGTCGTCAAAATACATGGTACAGAAATAACTACAACTTTATTAATACAACATAAAAACTGTGAGTTTAAATACAAATATTGTCATCTAGACAATATCCACACTCAAATAAGTCCTCATTACAATTATTGATACATTATTTTACAAAAATAGTGAGGACTACTAAAACGACTTTCTAGAACTTTCATTCCATACCCCGACTAGTACTCGCTACATTCTCGCCTCCTGCGAAGAAAAATGGAACAAAAAAGAAAAGGGTGAGCTCAACTAGCCCAGTAAAGAATATTATGACTAAGATAACATAGAACAAATTATTGTTAATCTTCAACAGGAAAAAATCTAATAGAATACAATAGACAACCAATTTTAAATCAATCTTCGCAGCGAAAATAATAATTCATTAGAAGAGTTAAGTAGAGAATGCAAACTACTATCTTCTATATATGAATTTAAAAGTTCATCGTCGATATTTTATCCTCGTAACATCAATCAATATATATCCGAATTAAATATTCATCTTTGCACTCTGAATAAAGATATTCATCGATTAGTCATGTTCATCTAAACACTGCTCATCTTTGCACTCTACGCCAAAGATATTCATCAGAAAATCATTCATCTTTGCACTACATGCCAAAGATATTCAGTAATATCATCATTTAGGACTGAGGATGATGAAAAATATTTTAAAGAAAACGAATCCAGTGAAACAAAAAAATAAATATTAAGGATTCGTATTTCAACTATTCCATGTCCAAAAATACCACATAAATAATCATAGTGGAGTAAAATTCAAGAATGATCAAAACATGGATACAATCAAAGCTATTATCCATAATAGATATTTTGGACAAAAAGAAGAAAATTTCATTTTTCGATGAATAGTGCCGTATACGTGAATAGTGCCATATACGTGACTAGTAACCCCGACACAAAAAGTTTCAAATTTGATAAAAAGTTCAGATCAATACTTCAGCATATTGATATTGAAAGAAATAATATCATATATGAAGAAAATAACATCCTTACCTCGAAAAAAAGACAAAGATTGATTGGAATATCAATATAATCTTGAAGGGAACTCGCACCGTATAGCAACACTCAAGGTATCAAAATACTCACAAAAATACGCTCGATAATATAGAGAGAGAAAGAGAGAGAAAACTTGTTTCTGGTGTGATTTTCAATTCTAACCTAAGCACTCTATTTATAGAAAAATGCTTAGAACACCAAAACAGAAAATTTAATATAATATAAATATATATATATATATATATACAAATTTCCTACGCCCACTTTCCTAGATCTGAAATCAGCAACTTATATCACATGCAAGACCCACAATTAATGACAAAAATGTTTTTATTAATAAAAATAAATAAAACTTTCAAAAATCAATTATTTCGGAACTTCAGAACTTCAATAATTCATAATAAATAGCCCTTTTGTCAGAAAAATTCGAACCACATGTCTTTTTTATAGGAAATTTCATTATCTACAACTTTGCAAAAGAAAGTTTTTCCAAATTCCAAACAGAAATTGATCGAAATCCACAAACGTGCGATTCTACAGGCTATAATCAAATTTCAGTCAAGAAATGGGCCAACGGACATGTTTAACATGTTTTAAACAACTTTTGCAACAAAAATACTCTTCATCCTCATATACTCATATATCCCACATTCATTGTAAAAATATCATCATTATTATATTATAATAATATAATAAAATATTATTTTATCAGAAAAGATAAAATATCGATTTTCAACAATTGTCACTTTAAAATTTTTCTCTATTTATATCCACATAAAATGAATATTTTCCTCATCATATAAATCAATAATTAATTATTCATAAATAATATTACAGAATCACAATCTCGACAACCGTGCGCCTCAGAAAGAGGGGCTTTCAATAAGGATTTCTCTCATCTGGCGCCGTGATTAGGTGACCAAACCTCTCCTTAGATGTAACTTTCTAGACATTGCCAATAATATTATCTAATAATATTATTCGGATAATATGAATTATTGCTCCGATAATAGAAAATACCTGGTAATGACAATTATTGAATCAACGTAGCAATTATTGAATCAATAAAATCTTTGAGCGATAATTCTTTGTAACAATTATTGAGTAGTGCCTTCTTACGTAAGAATCAATAATTGGTGTATCTGCAGTGTCTTCTGAAGTCAACAACGCGTATTCATCGTGTTTTTAACCACCGGGTATTCCAATAGTATTAATCAGTAATAACTACGCCAAGTTATTTATAAACAACTTATACTTGTCGTTTTCTTCATCCAATCGTTTACATTATGGGGCCCACACAAGGTTGCGCGTGATAAATACGAATATTCCTCGACAAACGAGAATATTCCATGACCAAATGAATATTCTCCATAAAATGAATATTTTATAACCACTTGCTTATTTAAAATATTTAAGCATTTTACCCATAACTAACCACATTAATCAAATTAACCCTTACTATTTCAAAATGATAAATAGAGGAAATTAAATTTCATTTATTAATAATTTGGGGTCTTACAACCTCCCCTCCTTATGAAATTTCGTCCTCGAAATTGACGTACGTACCTGGTGTTTCGAAAAGTTGAGGATACCTCGCTTTCATTTCCGTTTACAACTCCCAAGTCATTTTCTCAATATCATGGTTTCTCCACAAAACTTTAACTTGTGGCATGACCTTCGTGCGTAGGACATGCTCCTTCCTATCCAAGATCTTGACAGGTACCTCTTCGTACGTTAAGTCTTCGGCTATCTCATCCGGTTCTAACTCAATAACGTGGTTTGGGTCTTCCACATATTTATGTAGCACAGATATATGAAAAACATTATGAACACGAGACATACTTGGAGGTAACGCGAGTCTATAGGCCACATTTCCTACTCGGTCAAGAATCTGAAATGGACCAATAAATCATGGATTGAGCTTTCCTCTCTTCCCAAATCTTGTAACTCCTTTCCATGGAGCCACACGCAACAATACATGATCCCCAATGTCAAATTCCACGTCCTTTCGATGAAGATCCGCATAACTCTTTTGTCGATCCTGTGCCGTTTGTATACGTTGTCGAATCGTTTGGATCTTCTCTATAGTTATTCGTACCAAATCTGGTCCCAACAACGTTGCTTCTCCCACCTCATCCCAACATACTGGAGAGCAACACTTTCATCCATACAATGCTTCAAATGGAGCCACACCTATACTTGCCTGATAACTGTTGTTGTAGGAGAATTCCACCAATGGTAGGTACTTATCCCAACTTCCTTTGAAATCTAGGACACAAAGTCTTAATAGATCTTCAAGAGTTTGAATAGTCCTCTCTGATTGCCCGTCCGTTTGAGGATGGTATGCCGAACTAAACCGTAAATCCGTGCTCATAGCTTTTTGCAAGCTAACCCAAAATCTAGAAGTAAATCTTGGGTCACGATCCGAAATTATGGATACTGGAATTCCATACAATCTCACAATCTCATTTATGTACATTCGAGCAAGACGTTCAAGGGAATAAGTCTCCCGTATCGGCAAGAAATGAGCAGACTTGGTTAATCTATGAACAATAACCCAAATAACATTTATTCCTTGAGAAACCGTGGGAAGACCTGTAACAAAATCCATGGTAATGTGTTCCCACTTCCATTTCGGAATCTCAAGTGGTTGCAACGGACCCTTTGGCACTTGATGCTCTGCCTTTACACGTTGACAAGTTAAACACCTTGAGATAAACTTTGCAATCTCTCTCTTCATATTGTTCCACCAAAATGTATGTCGAAGATCACGATACATTTTGGTACTTCTAGGATGGATTGTAAACGGTGTATTATGTGCCTCCATCATGATCTTGTACTTCAAATCAGAATAGTTAGGAACACAAAGTCTGGAGTGGACTCGAAGTATTCCTTCTTCATCAATTCTTGCTTCTGAAATAGCACCTTCTTGCACTTTCTTCTTCATACGCATCAGCTCCGGGTCTGTGGCTTGAGCAACTTTAACTTTTTCGATTAAAGTTGGTTCTATACGTATACTTGACATCATTGCATGGGTCCCTGGAGTCTTGAATTCTATCTTCATCTTTTGTAAATCGCACAAAATAGGCCTTTATGTTAACAACATCGCACTTGTTCCCGCATATGATCTTCTACTCAACGCGTCAGCTACCACGTTCGCTCTTCCAAGATGGTATTGAATAGTATGGTCGTAATCTTTCAATAGCTCAAGCCAACGTCGTTGCCGCATGTTGAGTTCTTTTTGAGTGAAGAAATATTTGAGGCTTTTATGGTCTGAATATATCTCTACTTTCTCCCCATATAGATAGTGCCTCCAGATCTTTAGCGCAAAAACGACTGCTGCCAACTCTAGATCATGAGTAGGATAATTCCTCTCATATTCTTTAAGTTGTCGCGAGGCATAGGCTATAACTTTCCCACGTTGCATGAGAACACATCCTAGCCCTTTTCCTGAAGCATCTCTGTAAATAACAAATCCATCTGAACCAGATGGTATGGTCAAAATAGGTGCCGAAATGAGTCTCCTCTTAAGCTCTTGGAAACTCTTCTCGCATTCCTCGCTCCATACAAATTTGATATCTTTCCGAGTCAGTTGAGTTAACGGGGTAGCGATTCGAGAAAACCCTTCCACGAACCTCTGATAATAACCAAATAAGCCCGAAAGCTACGTGCTTGGCCACCGCCTTTGGTTGCTCCTAACTTTGTATTGCTTCAATCTTCGCCGGGTCAACAGATACTCCATGTTTTGACACCACATGCCCTAGGAATGCTACTTCCTCATGCCAGAACTCGCATTTCTTCAACTTAGCATATAGCTTGTTTTCACACAGCCTTTGGAGTACCAGCTTTAAATGGTGCTCATGATCTTCACGGCTTTTGGAATATATGAGGATGTCATCAATAAAAATAACAACGAACTGATCCAAATAATCCTTGAATACTCGGTTCATCATATCCATGAAAGCCGCAGGAGCATTAGTCAATCCAAAAGAAATGACTAGGAATTCATAATGTCCGCATTCGAGTTCTCAAGGCGATTCTAATATCCTCGCTTTAACCTTCAGCTGATGATATCCAGAACGAAGATCGATCTTTGAAAAGAATTTTGCTCCTTGTAACTGGTCAAACAGGTCATCAATACGAGGTAGCGGATATCTATTCTTGATAGTGACATAGTTTAATTCCCGGTAATCGATACAAAGTCGTATACTCCCGTCTTTCTTCTTTACAAATAAAACAGGAGCACCCCAAGGAGATGTGCCATCGTACGAATATTCCCCGACAACAAGAATATTCCAAGACCAAACGAATATTCTCCGATAAAAATGAATATTTTATAACCACTTGCTTATTTAAAATATTTGCGCATTTTACCCATAACTAACCACATTAATCAAATCAACCCTTACTATTTCAAAATGATAAATAGAGGAAATTAAATTTCATTTATTAATAATTTGGGGTCTTACAGATGTTTCATATGCAATAAATATGGTCATAGGGCTACAAAGTGTTATTATAACTCCATGCATGTGAGACCCAAGATTAGACAAGTTTGGGTCCCTAAAGGCACTAACAAAGAAGGACCCATGCAAATATGGGTACCAAAATGAAGGTTCAATTGTTTTGACAGGAAAAGAGCTCCACGACCTCAACATGGTATCTAGACAGTGGATGCTCAAGGCATATGACAGGGAACAAAGCTCTACTATCTAACTATATAGAAAATGAGGGTCCCTCAGTCATCTTTGGAGATAACGGCTCGGGCAAGACAAGAGAATTTGGCTCTGCTGGCAATGGTGCAGTATCTTTCAGCAAAGTAGCTTATGTGGAAGGACTCCAACACAACCTTCAAAGTATCAGCCAACTCTGCGACAAGGGTCACCAAGTAACATTTCTCAACAACCAATGTCTAGTCAGAGATTTGAAGACATCTGCCATAAAGCTGACCGGAACAAGAGAAGGAAATGTCTACACAGTAGATCTTGGTCAACTAAGCTCTGATGAGACAATATGTTTTCTGGCAAAAGCGTCCGAGGAAATGAGCTGGCTATGACATAGAAGGCTGTCTCATTTAAACTTCAAAAGCATGTCCAAACTGGCATCAAAAGACTTCGTAGTTGGTCTTCCCAAGTTCAACTTTGTGAAGGAAAGGCCATGCAATGCCTGCCAGCTTGGAAAGCAAACCAGAAGCTCATTCAAGAGCAAGACTGCAAACTCCATTGACAAACCCCTGCAGCTGCTCCACATGGATCTCTTTGGGCCAATCCCAACAACTAGTCTTGGAGGAAAAAGATACTCTCTAGTCATAGTCGACGACTACACCAGATTCACATGGGTATTTTTCTTAACCTCAAAGGATGAGACAAGCTCAGAATTAATCAAGATGTTCAGACTGGTGATGAACGAGAAAGGAGAGAAAATCAAGGTCATAAAGAGTGATCATAGAAGAGAATTCGATTTCTCAGAAATAGACAAGTTCTGCTCAGGCAATGGCATTAGTCATAACTTCTCAGCTCCACGAACTCCTCAACAAAATGGAGTTGCTGAAAGAAAGAACATTACCCTGATAGAGGCTGGAAGGACTCTACTAGCAGGAGCTCGTTTGCCTAAATACTTCTGGGCAGAAGCTATCAACACTGCATGCTACACACAGAACAGATCATTAATTCACTCTACGATCAAGAAGACACCCTACGAACTGTGGAAATGAAGGAAGCCGAGTGTCAGCTATTTCCATGTCTTTTGCTGTGCATGCTATATTCTCAACAATGGAAAGCGATGTCGACAAAATTCCATTGAAGTCGGAACGAAGGATTTTTCTTGGATATGCCACAAACAGCAAAGCTTACAGGGTGTTTAACAAAAAGACACTGAATGTTGAAGTCTCAATACACATCATCTTTGATGAAACTAACTTAGACAAAACAGTGCCTCAAGACACTACGACTGATAGTGCAGATACTACGAATGAAATCGTCGAGCTCAACACTATGATCGTAGTGCCAAATAATGAAATCGTAGAGCATGATAATGAAATCGTAGAGAGGTCTATCCAAGACAGCGAGCCTCCACTCCAAGAAGAAGAAATAGACCTTAAAGATTTAAGACAGGAAGGCATCAGGACAGATGTCCCAGCTGGTAACAGATGGGCAAGAGATCACACTCAGGATCTAATAATTGGAGATCTGAGTGCCAGAGTCAAAATAAGAGCTGCTACTCAAAATGAATGTTTTTATCTAAGCTTCCTGTCACAAATAGAGCCAAAGAAGATAGAGGATGCTATGGAAGACTCCAGCTGGATAGAAGCAATGCAGGGAAGAGCTCAACCAATTTGAGCGAAGTAAAGTATGGAGATTGGTACCAAGACCAAAGAGCCATCCTGTGATAGGAACTAAGTGGGTCTTCAGAAACAAAATGGATAAAGACGGGATCATAACCAGAAACAAGGCAAGATTAGTGGCAAAGGGTTATTCTCAAGAAGAAGGTATCGACTACGATGAGACATTTTCACCTGTTGCCAGACTAGAAGTCATCAGAATCTTTCTTGCCTTTGCGGCTCACATGAAGTTCAAAGTCTTCCAGATGGATGTCAAGAGTGCATTTCTAAATGGAGAACTACAAGAAGAAGTCTATGTAGAGCAACCTCCAGGTTTCATCAATCCATCTCTTTCCAATTATGTCTATAGATTAGATAAAGCCTTATATGGTCTTAAACAAGCACCTAGAGCATGGTATGAAACACAGACTTACTTCTTAATCGAAAATGGGTTCACTAGAGGTAGAGTAGATACCACACTATTTCTTAGAAAGCATAAAGACAAAGTCTTACTAGTTCAAATCTATGTTGATGACATTGTCTTTGGTTCTACTGACGAAAAGTTATGCAAGAGATTCTCTAAGCTAATGCTGAGCAAGTTTGAAATGAGCATGATGGGTGAGCTGAACTTCTTCCTTGGACTGTAAGTAAAGCAGACTAAAGAAGGAATTTTCATAAACCAAGCCAAGTACATCAAAGACCTACTAAAGAAGTATGGCATGGAATCAGCCTCTCCCATGAAAACACCAATTGCTCCTGCAACCAAGCTTGACAAGGATGAGAAAGGTAAAAGTATTGATATCACTCAATACAGAGGTATGATAGGGTCTCTTTTATACCTAACTGCCAATAGACCAGATATAATGTTTGCAACATGCATATGTGCTAGATTTTAGGCTAACTCTAAAGAGTCACACTTGTTTGCTGTAAAGAGGATCTTCAGGTATCTCAAGGGTACACCCTACTTGGGGCTGTGGTATCCCAAGGAATCCTCATTTGAACTAATAGGATACATAGATGCTGATTTTACAGGATGCAAAATAGATAGAAAAAGTACCAGTGGCACCACAACTTCTTGAAATGACTTGTGTCTGGTTCGAGAAAAAGCAAAACTCGATGTCTCACCTCAACTCTGTGAATTTGAATATATTCTTTGCATTGGCATTTGCTATGCTCGAGATCCTATGAATGAGAAATCAAAATTTAGTACTATGAGTTCGATTTCAAATCTGTTCCCATACACTGTGATAACACAAGTTCCATAGCAATAACTCATAATCCTGTCATGCATTCTAGGACCAAGCATATAGAAATAAGGTATCACTTCATTAGGGATCATGTACAAAATGGAACTATATCTTTACAATATATCCCTACTGAAAATCAACTTGCTGATGTTTTTATAAAACCACTAGATGAATCCAGATTTAATAAGTTAATAAGTGAGCTAGGAATGCTAAATCTACAACCATGAAATATATGCTTTAGATTGTGCTAACCATGACAGATACAAAGGCTGAACTCAAAATTGTAGACATGATTAAGGGAAGTTCACGATCGTAGAGCTGAACAGACAACTACCTCAACGATCGTAGCAAGGACTCAACCATCTTAGTGTTGACTCAACGATGATAAAAGCTAATCATGTGATGACAAGCTTCATAACAAGGCAATCTCTCTAAGAGGTGGCTCAGGAACAAACCTAACCCTTGAATCTCTCCAAGAGGTTGGCCCTTCCCGAGCTGCCTTAAAAGAATGCTTTATCAAAATCTCATCACAAGGATTCGGACAGACTCGACGATCGTAGGACAGACTCGACGATCGTAGGACAGACTCAACGAATGCTAATCAGACTCAACGACTGCCAGACAGACTCAACGATCGCAGGACAGACTCAACGAACAGAAGACTACCTCTACGATCGTAGTCATCACAAAGTCACCTTAGCTCTGAAGACACAAAGGACAAATCAGTACATTCCTACTCAGTCAAAATCATAGAGCTAAGCAAAAGGCGACACCTGTCCCACTAAGTCAAAAAGAGAGGGAAGTTACAAGTACAAATTGAAACCGTATTTTTGAAATCTGAGGTTCAAAAGATTATCTCTCCCATTCTCTCTCTCTCTCTCAAAGCAAAACCCTAAATCAGTGGAAAGCTCAACAGATCTCACTTCTCAACTACGTAATCAATGGTCGCTTAAATGTAATTTCAACTGAGACTACTCGCTCGATGAGTTCAAGAATGCTCCACCAAAATTTCACAAGACGCTGGCCTTACTTAAGAAGGCGGGTCTCGAAGAGGCGTTGAGCACCGATACACTCATCTACCCCAAGCTAGTGAAGGAGTTCTATAAGAATGGTGTGTTCGAACACAACACTATCATTACTCGAGTAAAGGGAGTAGAAATGAAAATAAGGGAAGGGGACTTCAATCTGGCCCTAGGTTTCAAGAATGAAGGGCACCCATTTCTAGACAGCATAAGCTTCCAAGAGGGATTGGAGAAAATGCACCACAAGAAGAATCCCTCTGTGAAAGGCTACAAAAAGAAGGAGTTCCCTCAAAGGTACGAATTTTTGGTTGACATTATTGGGAAATACATCTGCTGCAAGAGCTCAGGTCATGACTCAGTAAATGAGACTCAGCTTAAGCTCATGACGGCCATGATTCATGGTACACAACTCAACTATGAGGCTGTATTGCTCGAGTGGATCGGCAAGTGGATCGTCAACTCAAAGAAATCAAAGAGCACTCCGAAGATGCTATATGGGAGATTCATAAGCATCATTACGCAATCTCACCTTTGGGTGACAAAATTGGGATGATGAAGGAGAAGCCATCAATCCAAATCAAGAATGACCCAAAGAGCTTATTTGAGAACCGGAAGAGAAACCTACTGAGTATGTCGAATGATGACGAGTCCAAGATGGGAGAACTGGGAACTAAAGGGCGCAGCATTCCGTGAAACATGTCTGCTGTCGGGGAAGTTGAAGAAGAAGAAGAAGCAGACAAGGGAGAACCCTCTGCTCTTGCCAGAAAAAGCAAGGGCAAGAGAAAGCTAAGGGCAAGACAAATTGAAGAGCCTCAAGGATCTACAACTGACATTCCTATAGAGTCCTCTTATATAGAGACTCTAAGAAGGCTAAGAAAGAAGCAACAACAAGAAGAAGTTGAAGAGGATCAAGCCACCATTTCACAGATCCTAAAGAAGAACAAAACTGGTCATAAGTCCAAAAGACCAACCGTTTCTTCAATCGTAGAGTCTCTGTTGTTCTCTGAAACCAGGCCAAGTGTGGCAAAAATGGAAGAAGCTGCTTCAAGAAGAGTGACTGTTCAACATGACAAAGCTAAGACTCAAAAGAGTCCAGAAGTTGTGGCTAAACCCAGCAAATCAAAAAGAAAGATGGTCAAGAAGTATATTCTTGAGAATGAAAAGGTACTGAAAAAGGAAGCCAAAAGTGTGGCTGCAAAAGAGAAACAGTCCCAAGCAAATAAAGAGGACAGTGCTCCAGCTGAGGGGGAGATCCCTGAAATTCTCATGATTGAGTATACACCGGCTGAGGGGGAGAAGTCTACAGCTCAAGAGGATGACCATGCTGAGGGGGAGCCTCATGATATCCCAATGGCAGAAGAAGAGGTTACTGCTCAAGATAAAGTTGAATCAATGCCAAACTTTCCAGAGACCATTGAGATAATGAAATCTTCAGAAGATACCAAAGAACAGGAAGAAAATGATGATGATGAGCTTGAAATCACTGGTGTAGGGAAAGATGGATTTAGGAGCTATCTGTACACTCAACTATTTTCCTACCTACCCATGATGGCATACCATCAAGCTCAAATCCAGAACTCATGGGATCACATATTCTGGAGCTTCAAGGAATATCCAGCAATCTCAGTTCTGGCTAATGGATTTCCAGGGAAAGTCATCTTTGCCAAGAAGCTTCTTATCAACCATTCCTTATCCAAGGATAAACTTGAGGTATTGACTATTCCTGATCTCTTCAAAGTTAATCACTTGACATCATCTTCATTCAGTCAATTCTATGAATTTCCTCGATGGATGGAAGTGATTCTTCACCCACTCAATCAGTTTCCAGTTACAGAATCTCAAAATTCTATAACTGAAGAACCAAAAGAAGTCAACCTTACCCTGCTTCCCCAAATCACCAACTCTACGATTCAAGACTCCTGCCACATCGTAGAATCCAACATTGAAATCGTAGAGTCACCTATCTCAGACATTCAAACCCAAGCCCCTCCAGCTGATATACCATCCTCCTCATCACATGACTACTTTAGTCTTGATCTCGCTCTTTACAATCTGCAAGATCAATCTCAACCGAGAACCCCTCCAATGGACAATCCTCAAGCAAATGATACTCTCCCAAGCCTGCCTACCAAGGATGACTTGAAAGACACCTCTGAGAAAATGGTCAAGTCTATAGAAGCAAGTTTGGAAACTCACTCTGATCTCATCAATATCCGGCTGAATCAAATGATCACAGCTGCAAATAATTTCCCTAGCACTATGAATACTGAGCTTACAAAGAGGCTAAGAGAAATTATCAAAGAGATTCTGAAGAGTATGTCGGACAGAGATGAGATCCACTTCCAGAGAGCTGCCCAGCAAAGAGAGGTTGTACTCAAAATGCAGAAACACCAAGACCTTCAATATAAAATTATGCTGGACAACATCCTCAACTTGAAAGCTTCTGTCTACGACTTCCAATAATCTTATGCAAATCAGGACAAACATAATGATATGATTCTTTCAGTTCTGCAAAAAAAAGAAGCAAGATCTGAAAAACAGATCAAGGAAAATAGAGAGGACATTGCTCAGACACAAAGCCAACTGAACGAGCTTGTCCAAGGTGTTAATCGACTGTCTGCCGATATTTGAACCCTTGATGCTGACATAAAGGGGGAGAATAAAGGGAAACGAGTTTAGGGAGGATAAGGCAGAGGCGGAGGAGGTCATGGAACTTAAGAAAGGGGATGAGGAAAATATCAAGCTCAAGCATCACGAAGCCCTCCTAAAAGATAATTCCACAATCAGACTCAATGATCTGATCAACAGGGAATTGTAATGGCTATACCATTAAGCCATCAGGAGTCAACTCCCAGCTCACAAGATGTGTCTACTGTACGCATAAGAATGCCAACTGGAGATCCTACATTCATGCACAGGCATAAGGGGAATCCAATACTAAGTCTAAGCGAGCCTGAAGAGTTAGCCAGGAACGAGGAAGATCAAAGAAAAAGAAGTGCTGAGGAGTACGCCAACCCACCTCCACTAAAGAGGTCAAGGAAACAGAGATAAGTTGAAACTTAAATTTTCTATTGATGTAATGCTGAATTGTAATATCTTCTGATCATCAATAAATTCATACTTATTCTCTAGAAATTTAAAATTTCAATCCTTTGAAATACTAAGTCATGTTTAAATTTCCTAAAATGCATCTAGTCACTAATAATCATGACAACAAATCTCCTTGGTTATGTCAACATCAAATAGGGGGAGATTGTTGGGAGAATGCATATTATGATTTGATGTTTTAATGTATATGTTCATGATTATTTATAAGGTCCTTAAATGAATATATGTACAAGGACTTAATGATAGATCAAAGTTGTTAGGTCGATCTAAGCTTTCAACGTGTACCATTCTTGTAAGACCCCAACTTTTTATAAATTAAATTTAATTTCCTCTATTTATCATTTTGAAATAGTAAGGGTTGATTTGATTAATGTGGTTAGTTATGGGTAAAATGCGCAAATATTTTAAATAAGCAAGTGGTTATAAAATATTCATTTTTATCGGAGAATATTCGTTTGGCCGTGGAATATTTTTTATTTGCCGGGAATATTCGTATGCGGCGCAGCGACCTTGTGTGGGCCCATAACTGAAAGCAATTGGATGAAGAAAATGACAAGTATAAGTTATTTATAAATAACAGGGGTAGTTGTTACTGAATTATCTTGTTGGAATACCCGGTGGTTAAAACACAAAGAATACGCTGCGTTATTGCAGAAAGAAGACACGGTATTGCACCAATTATTGATTCTTACGTGAAGAAGGCACTACTCAATAATTGTTACGGTAATTATTGCTCAAAGATTTTATTTTATTGATTCAATAATTGCTACGTTGATATTTTATATTACCGTTGTTTCAATAATTGTCACTACACAATATTTTCCATTATCTGACAATAATTCATATTATCCTAATAATATTATTAGATAACATTATTGGCAATGTCTAGAAAGTTACATCAAGGAGAGGTTTGGTCACCTAATTGCCCGCCTCGTAAGGAGAGAAATCCTTATTGAAAGCCCTCTTTCCTTGGAACTGCCTGGTTGTCAGTATTGTGATTCTGTAATATTATTTGTGAATAATTAATTATTGATTTATATGATAAGGAAAATATTCATTTTATATGGATATAGATGGAGAAAATTTTTTAAAGTGACAATTGTTGAAAATCGATATTTTATATTTTCTGATAAAATAATATTTTATTATATTATTATAATAATGATGATATTTTTACAATGAATGTGGGATATATGAGTATATGAGGAGGAAGAGTATTTTTGTTGCAAAAGTTGTTTAAAACATGTTAAACATGTCTGTGGGCCCATTTCTTGATTGAAATTTGATTATAGCTTGTAAAATCGTCTGTTTGTGGATTTCGGTCAATTTCTGTTTGGAATTTGAAAAAACTTTCTTTTGCAAAGTTGTAGATAATGGAATTTCCTATAGAAGGACATAAGTTTCGAATTTTTCTGACAAAAGGTCTATTTATTATGAATTATTAAAGTTCTAAAGTTCTGAAATAATTGATTTTTGGAAGTTTTAATTATTTTTATTAAGAAAAACGTTTTTATTGTTTTTGGCACATGTGTGGCTGAAGTTTGGACCAGATTTGTGTGCGTAGGAAATTTTGATATATATATTAATATTATATAAAATTTTCTGCTTTGGTGTTCTAAGCATTTTCCTATAAATAGGGTGCTTAGGTTAGAATTGAAAATCACACTAGAAACTGAAATCTTCTCTCTCTTTCTCTCTCTATATTATCAAGCGTATTTTGTGAGTATTTTAGTACTTTGAATATTACTATACGGTGCAAGTTCTTTCAGCACTATATCTAGTATTCCAGTCAGAAGTACTATCCTTTTGAGGTAAGGGATGTTATTTTCTTCGTAAGTGATATTATTTCTTCAATATCATTATGCCGAAATATTGGTTGAAACTTTTTATCAAATTTGGAACTTTTTTATGTTGGGGTTACTATTCACGAGTTAGTATTCATGAGTTACTATTCACGAGTTACTATTCACGAGTACTATTCACGAAGCCTGATGATTTTTTTGGTGAAATTTCTATCTTTTAGTGTCGGAGTTACTATTCACGTATACGGCACTATTCATCAAAAAATGAAATTTTCTTCTTTTTGTCCAAAATATCTATTCTGGATACTAGCTTTGATTGTATCCATGTTTTGATTATTCTTGAATTTTACTCCACTATGATTATTTATGAGGTATTTTTGGATATGGAATAGCTGAAATACGAATCCTTAATATTTATTCTTTTGTTTCACTGGATTCATTTCCTTTAAAATATTTTTCATCTTCCTCGGTCCTAAATGATGATATTACTGAATATCTTTGGCCTGTAGTGCAAAGATGAATGATTTCTGATGAATATTTTTGGCCCGTAGTGCAAAGATGAACAGGTATTTAGATGAACATGATCAACTGATGAATATCTTTGGTCTATAGTGCAAAGATGAATATTTGATTCCAAATATATGTTGATTGATGTTACAGGGATAAAATATTGACGATGGTCTTTTAAATTCGTATATAAAAGATAGTAGATTTTATTCTCTATTTAACTCTTCTAATGAATTATTATTTCCGCTGCGAATATTGATTTAAAACTTGTTGTCGATTGTATTCTATTAGATTTTTCCCTGTTGAAGACTAATGATAATTTGTTCTATATTATCTTAGTCATAATGTTCTTTACTGGGCTAGTTGAGCTCACCCTTTTCCTTGTTGTTCCATTTTTCTTTTCAGGAGGCGAGAATGTAGTGAGTACTAGTCGGAGTGTGGAATGATGGTTCTAGAAGTGGTTCTAGTAGTCCTCACTATTCTGTAAAATAGTGTATTAATAATTGTAATGAGGACTTATTTGAGTGTGGATATTGTCTAGATGACAATATTTGTATTTAAACTCACAGTTTAAGTGTTGTCGTATTTTGCACGACAATTGTATTAATAAAGTTGTAGTTGTTTCGCATACCATGTATTTGGCGACTCGTAATGGGTGTTGTATACCTATTTTGGGGGCGTCATGATTGATATCGAGCTTAGGAATATGGTCTCTGGCGGAGATCGGGGAATAATACTAGGAGGGAGGCAGAGTAATCCTTCGCTAGTGTGTCATACCTAAGCTTATTTGTTTGTCAAAGCATATGGTTAATATGTGATATGTTAAATTTTAATTAACCCTTGTTTTATGGCGATTTTTAAGAATGGCAAATGAGAATATTAACGATGGAGTTAATGAGACCGTGGAAACACCTTTAATCACCACCTGAGGGAACGTAGTACAGCAGAAGGCAATATTCCTCCATGAAACAACACCATTGAGCAAACAATGAATGACGGGATGTTTAGGAGCTTTTTGCGCTCATGCAAAACCCGAATGAGGAGACTCGTTATACGTAATACTGTGGAAATGATAATGTAACGCTGCCTTGTCACAACCAAGCAGCTTCAAAGAGTCAGGACCACCGAATTTCGGGAAAAAGCGGATCCAATCAAGGCGAAAACGTGGGTCAAGCAAATTACCAAGATATTCGATGTCTTGGGATACACGTAGGAATAGAAGGTTCCATTCGCCACCTTTATGTTCCATGGCGAAGCGGATCACTCGGTGGGAGTCTGTGAACGCACTCACTGCCTGCCTTCAAAGATGTCTTGGAAAGCGTTTGAAACTTTTCAACGAAAAATATTGTCCTAAAAGTATTCGCCATATGAAAGAGGCAGAGTTTATTAGACTAGAACAAAACAACATTACGGTGTCCCAATACGAGGCGAAGTTCGCAGAGTTATCCAGGTTTGCACCTCATTTGGTAGAGAATGAGGAACGAATGACGAGGATGTTTCTGAGAGGTTTAAAACCCGAGATTCGACAATATCTTATCTCTCATAAATTTTCTTTATATTCAGATGTTGTCAACAGGGCTCAATTATTAGTGCGAGATAGCGAGTACGTTCAACCAAGGAACCGTAAACGAGGTCATCACCAAATTGGCGGCGATCGTCCGAACAATGAAAATCAGCGGGGAGGAAAACATTCAGACAAAAGCGGTAACCACTCTGGCGGTAATCGTGGCCATTAAAATAGAAGAATCGAGTTGGGGGGAGGTTTTAAAAAGAGGAGATTCAACAATGACAATGTATTGACGTCATCACCAAAGAAGAATCGGTTCCAAGGAGGAGACGACCACCACCCATTATATCTTATAAGTGAGGAAAAGAAGGACATATCAACCCAAACCGCCCACAACATTTTAAGGTATGTTATAATTGTGGAAAGGAAGGACATATCGCTTCGAGATTGCCTTTGTCAGAAGCGAAACCAAGTCCAGTGAGGGATGGTGACTCAAAAGGTCATCGAGAAAATTCAAAGTCAACGGTTCTGGAAGAAGCGTTTGTCGTGGTCGTCAACATGCGAGGAACCCAAACGAGGTGATCACGGTAAGCTAATCATAAATTCATGCGAAGTTTATACCTTACTAGATACTGGTGTGCTACCCATTCATTTATTTCTCCCGCTTGTGCTCAACGCTTAAACTTGACTCGGAGAAATTAGACTTTGATTTATCTGTGGAGACTCAGTTAGGGAAAACTTTCATCACATCCAATTGTTTATAAATCTTGTTTGATCCAAGTTGGCACCATCACCTTACCGCTTGACCTTATCTCTTTAAAGATACTTACATTTGACGTGATTTTAGGGATTGATTGGTTAACTACTCATCATGCCAAAATTGATTGTTTTCGTAAGGTTGTTAGTTTTCATATTCCTAACCAACTTTGTTATGCGAATTCAAGCAACTAAGCCATTAAAATCAATCAACATTATATCAAGTCATAAAGCTATTCGCTTATTAAAAAGCGGATGTCAAGCTTTCTTAGCCCATGTCATGAGACTTGAACAAAAACACGCCGATTTGAATAATATTTACATTGTTAGTGAATTTCGATGTATTTCTGAAGAACTTCCCTGGCCTACCCTCGGAACGTGAAGTTGAATTCTTTATTGACCTTGAACTGGGTACAAAACCCATTTCTAAAACCCCATATCGAATGGCTCTATTGAACTTCGAGGAGTTAAAGGTCCAACTACGGGAGTTGTTGGACATCGGTTTCATTCGTCCCCAGTACATCTCCTTGGGGTGCTCTGTTTTATTTGTAAAGAAGAAAACGGAAGTATGCGACTTTATATTGACTATCGAGAATTGAACCATGTCACCATCAAGAATAGGTATCCGCTACCTCGTATTGATGACATGTTTGACCAGTTACAAGGAGCGTAATTCTTTTCAAAAATCGATCTTAGCTTACGGATATCATCACCAAGGTTAAAGCGAGGATATTCCAAAGACCGCTTTTCGAACTTCTATGACGGCATTATGAATTCTTAGTCATGTCTTTTGAATTGACTAATTCACCTGCTGCTTTCATGGATATGATGAACCGAGTATTCAAGGAGTATTTGGATCAGTTCATTGTTGTCTTTATTGATGACATCTTCATCTATTCCAAAAGCCGTGAAGATCATGAGCGCCATTTGAAGCTGGTACTGCAAAGGCTTCGTGATAACAAGCTATATACCAAGCTGAAGAAATGCGAGTTTTGGCTTGAGGAAGTAGCATTCCTTGGGCACATGGTGTCAAAACATGGAGTGTCTGTTGACCCGACGAAGATTGAAGAAATACAAAGTTGGGAACAACCAAAGACGGTGACCGAAGTACGTAGCTTTCTGGGCTTAGCTGGTTATTATCGAAGATTCGTAGAAGAATTTTCTCGAATCGCTACTCCGTTAACTCAGCTGACTCGTAAAGATACAAAATTCATATGGAGCGAAGAATGCAAGGAGAGTTTCCAAGATCTCAAGAGGAGACTCATTTCGGCACTTGGTTTGACAATACCATCTGGTTCGGATGGATTTGTTATCTACAGCAATGCTTCAGGCAAAGGGTTAGAGTGTGTTTTCATGCAACGTGGGAAAGTCATAGCCTATGCCTCGCGACAACTTAAAGAATATGAGAGGAATTATCCTACTCATGATCCGAGTTAGCGTGATCGTTTTGCGCTAAAGATCTGGAGGCATTATCTATATGGGGAGAAAGTGGAGATATATTCAGACCATAAAAGCCTCAAATATTTCTTCACCCAAAAGGAACTCAACATGCGGCAACGACGTTGGCTCGAGATGTTGAAAGACTACGACCACACCATTCAATACCATCCTGGAAAAGCGAACGTGGTAGCTAACGCGTTGAGTAGAAGATCATATGCGGGAACAAGTGCGATGTTGTTAAAACAAAGGCCTATTTTATGTGATTTATAAAAGATGAAGATAGAATTCAAGACTCCGGGGATCCATGCAATGATGTCAAGTATACGTATAGAACAAACTTTAATCAAAAAAGTTAAAGGTTCTCAAGCCACAGACCCGGAGCTGATGCGTATGAAGAAGAAAGTGCAAGAAGGTGATATTCCAAAAGCAATAATAGATGAAGAAGGAATACTTCGAGTCCACTCCAGACTTTGTGTTCCTGATGATTCTGATTTGAAGTACAAGATCATGATGGAGGCACATAATACACCATTTGCAATCCATCCTGGAAGTATCAAAATGTATCGTGATCTTCGACATACATTTTGGTGGAACAATATGAAGAGAGAGATTGCAAAGTTTATCTCGAGGTGTTTAACTTATCAACGTGTAATAGCGGAGCATCAAGTGCCAAAAGGTCCATTGCAACCACTTGAGATTCCGAAATAGAAGTGGGAACACATTACCATGGATTTCGTTATGGGTCTTCCCACAGTTTCTCAAGGCATAAATGCTATTTGGGTTATTGTTGATAGATTAACAAGTCTGATCATTTCTTGCTGATACGGGAGACTTATTCCCTTGAACGTCTTGCTAGTATGTACGTGAATGAGATTATGAGATTGCATGGCATGCCAGTATCCATAGTTTCGGATCGTGACCCAAGATTCACTTCAAGATTTTGGGTTAGCTTGCAAAAAGCTATGGGCACAGATTTACGATTTAGTTCGGCATACCATCCTCAAATGGACGGACAATCAGAGAGGACTATTCAAACTCTTAAAGATCTATTAAGACTCTGTGTCCTAGACTTCAAAGGCAGTTGAGATAAGTATTTACCATTGGTGGAATTCTCCTACAACAACAGTTATCAGACAAGTATAGGTGTGGCTCCATTTGAAGCATTGTATGGACGAAAGTGTCGCTCTCCAATATGTTGGGATAAGGTGGGTGAAGCAACATTGTTGGGACCCGAGTTGGTACGTATGACTACAGAAAAGATCAAAATGATTCGACAACGTATACAAACGGCACAGGATCGACAAAAGAGTTATGCGGATCTTCATCGAAAGGACGTGGAATTTAGTATTGGGGATCATGTATTATTGCGTGTGGCTCCATGAAAGGGAGTTACAAGATTCGGGAAGAGAGGAAAGCTCAATCCACAATTTATTGGTCCATTTCAGATTTTTGAACGAGTAGGAAATGTGGCCTATAGACTCGTGTTACCTCCAAGCATGTCTCATGTTCATAACGTTTTTCACATATCTGTGCTTCGTAAATATGTGAAGGACCCGAACCACATTATTGAGTTAGAACCAGACGAGATAGTCGAAGATTTAACGTACGAGGAGGTACCTGTCAAGATCTTGGATAGGAAAGAACATGTCCTACGCACTAAGGTTACACCACAAGTTAAGGTTTTGTGGAGAAACCATGCTATTGAAGAAATGACCTGGGAGTTAGAATCAGAAATGAAAAAGAGGTATCCTCACCTTTTCGAAACACTAGGTACGTACGTCAATTTCGAGGACGAAATTTCATAAGAAGGGAAGGTTGTAAGACCCCAACTTTTTATAAATTAAATTTAATTTCCTCTATTTATTATTTTGAAATAGTAAGGGTTGAATTGATTAATGTGGTTAGTTATGGGTAAAATGCGCAAATATTTCAAATAAGCAGGTGGTTATAAAATATTCATTGTTGTTTGGGGAATATTCGTTTGGTCGTGGAATATTCTTCATTGTGGGGAATATTAAATGCAACGACGCTTACCTTGTGTGGGCCCCATAATGTAATTGGATGAAGAAAACGATAAGTATAAGTTGTTTATAAATAATTCACAGTAGTAGTTATTCACTGCTATTATCTTGTTAGAATACACAGTGGTTAAAACACGATGTCTACGCGTTGTTGCCTGATAAGAAGACACGATATTGCACCAATTATTGATTCTTACGTAAGAAGACACTACTCAATAATTGTTACAAAGATAATTACTCATTAGATTTTATTTTATTGATTCAATAATTGCTATGTTGATATTTTATAATACTGTTGTTTTAATAATTGTCACTACACAGTATTTTCCATTATCGGAGCAATAATTCATATTATCTAAATAATATTATTAGATAACATTATTGGCAATATCTAGAAAGTTCTGTCTAAGGAGAGGTTTGGTCACCTAATTGTGCGCCAGTAAGGAGAAATCCTTATTGGAAAGCCCCTCTTTCCTTGGAACTGCCTGGTTGTCAGTATTGTGATTCTGTAATATTATTTGTGAATAATTAATTATTGATTTATATGATAAGGAAAATATTCATTTTATATGGATATAGATGGAGAAAATTTTTTAAAGTGACAATTGTTGAAAATCAATATTTTATATTTTCTGATAAAATAATATTTTATTATATTATTATAATAATGATGATATTTTTACAATGAATGTGGGATATATGAGTATATGAGGAGAAAGAGTATTTTTGTTGCAAAAGTTGTTTAAAACATGTTAAACATGTCTGTGGGCCCATTTCTTAACTGAAATTTGATTATAGCCTATAAAATTGTCCATTTGTGGATTTCGGTCAATTTTTATTTGGAATTTGGAAAAACTTTCTTCTGCAAAGTTGTAGATAATGGAATTTCCTATAGAAGGACATAAGGTTCAAATTTTTCTGACAAAAGGGCTATTTATTATGAATTATTGAAGTTTCAAAGTTCCGAAATAATTAATTTTTGGAAGTTTTAATTATTTTTATTAAGAAAAACGTTTTTATTGTTTTTGGCACATGTGTGGCTAAAGTTTGGACCAGATTTGTGTGCGTAGGAAATTTTGATATATATATTAATATTATATAAAATTTTCTACTTTGGTGTTCTAAACATTTTCCTATAAATAGGGTGCTTAGGTTAGAATTGAAAATCACACCAGAAACTGAAATCTTCTCTCTCTTTCTCTCTCTATATTATCGAGCGTATTTTTGTGAGTATTTTAGTACTTTGAGTATTGCTATACGGTGCAAGTTCTTTCAGCACTATATCCAGTATTCCAATCAGAAGTATTATCCTTTTGAGGTAAGGGATGTTATTTTTTTCGTAAGTGATATTATTTCTTCAATATCATTATCTTGAAATATTGGTTGAAACTTTTATCAAATTTGGAACTTTTTCATGTCGGGTTACTATTCACGAGTTACTATTCACGAAGCATGATGATTTTTTGTGAAATTTACATCTTTTTAGTGTCGGTTACTTATTCACGTATCTGACCTTTATTCACGATATCTGACCTTATTCATGAATACAAAGCGAGATTCATCGAAAAATGAAATTTTCTTCTTTTTGTCCAAAATATCTATTCTGGATACTAGCTTTGATTGTGATCATTCTTGAATTTTACTCCACTATGATTATTTATGAGGTATTTTTGGACATGGAATAGCTAAAATACGAATCCTTAATATTTATTCTTTTGTTTCACTGGATTCGTTTCCTTGAAAATATTTTTCATCATCCTCAGTCCTAAATGATGATATTACTGAATATCTTTGGCTTGCAGTGCAAAAATGAATGATTTCTGATTAATATCTTTGGCCCGTAGTGCAAAGATGAACATGTGTTTAGATGAACATGACTAACTGATGAATATCTTTGGCCTGTAATGCAAAGATGAATATTTAATTCCAGATATATGTTGATTGATGTTACAGGGATAAAATGTTGACGATGGACTTTTAAATTCATATATAGAAGATAGTAGATTTTATTCTCTATGTAACTCTTCTAATGAATTATTATTTCCACTACGAATATTGATTTAAAACTTGTTATCGATTGTATTCTATTAGATTTTTCCCTGTTGAAGACTAACAATAATTTGTTCTATATTATCTTAGTCATAATGTTCTTTACTGGGCTAGTTGAGCTCACCCTTTTCCTCGTTGTTCCATTTTTCTTCTCAGGAGGCGAGAATGTAGTGAGTACTAGTCGGGGTGTGGAATGATGGTTCTAGAAGTGGTTCTAGTAGTCCTCACTATTCTGTAAAATAGTGTATTAATAATTGTATTGAGGACTTATTTGAGTGTGGATATTGTCTAGATGACAATAGTTGTATTTAAACTCACAGTTTAAGTGTTGTCGTATTTTGCACGAAAATTGTATTAATAAAGTTGTAGTTTCTGTACCATGTATTTGGTGACTCAGAATGGGTGTTGTATACCTATTTTGGGGGCGTCACAATTCTGATAAAGAATGTATAGATAGAAAGATCAAAACTGTTTGGTTAATCTAAAGATGTAATAGATTAGTCTTGAAGAAATCGTAGTGCATCAATCTGATCAACATTGCAGGAGTCAAGGCAGAAAACGTAGAGCCTGAAGATCGTAGTGTGCTTGCCTTGAAAGGGACTCTTTGGAAATCATAGAGTGGTCCTAACGTTTGCCAAGCCAACTCTGCGACCGCAGTATGCTGAAGGAAACATGAAGTTTACAAGTCAACGATCATAATGTGCTCTCGGGAACGTAGAGTCAACAACACGAGCAAGAGAGGATCGTAGTGTGCGAAGGTTTAAGGGAAATCGTAGTGCTCTCGAACTGATAGCTTCGTAGTATGAAAAGATGTCAAGACACTACGATCTAAACCGAAGAACACCACGATCCAAATCGTAGAGCATCATCTGTCTCATGTCAGAAAACGTCGAGCCTCATGATCTGTGTTTTCAACAAGTGAGGAATGGATCCCGAGATCTTTGCAGCTACATCACCCCGAATATATGAAATATCCTTAGTATGCAACAAAGAAGCGTATTGAAGAAGCTAAGGATAGTACCATGGGTAAGAGGGACAAAACACCTTTTCAGGTGGTAGGTGAGAAAGCGACCTGCGATGTCGGTGGGCGTAATGCGAAATTCGGAAGATGTGCGAAATGTCTCCATCACAAAGATGCTGAAAGTTCAGATGCATTTAATGCCACAACGGATGGATCCAACGGATAGTTTTCAACATCACATATATACAGATCAAACAGATGAGAGAGAATTAAGCAAGCATTAAAACAAACAACGTGAACATCTCTCTCAAGCTTAACTTTACGATCTGAGATATTGCAAAGCTTGCTTAGCTACTCAGTTCTTAACGAGCCAGTGCTTACACAGCAACTGAGTAGCAACCATCAAGAACTCAACAACCATCAATCAACTAAAGAAGAGTACCAAGTCTGCTGGACTTGAAGAGTTCGTAGTGAATTGTAAGAAAGCCAAGTCTGCTGGACTTGAAGAGTTCAAGAGTGAACTAGAGAAGTTTCTGATCGCTAGTCTAGAAGGAATCAATGATTAGGAAGATTGTAAAAGACATCCTTAGTGGATATCCTACTCGTTGAGTAGAAGAGTGGACTAGGAGCTTTGAGTGCTCAAACCACTTCAAACAATTGTATCGTTTACATTCATGCTATATCTCTTTATAAGCGCTTTACTCGCTCATAACTCCATTGCTTGGTAAAGAAGATTAAAACAAATACTAATTCCGCTAAGTTTTAATCATTATCTAAGAACAAGTTTAAAAGGGAAAGATTTTCAAATATCTATTCAACCCCCCTTCAGATAACTTGTGCTCTACTAGGAACTAACAATTTTCTTAATACTTGTGCACAACTAGAGGTGTAAACGGATATATACGGATCTGAATACAGTAGTATCCATATCCGTTTATTGTGGATACCTTTAAACCGAATATGGATAATATCCGCTTTTTTCGAATACGGATGCGAACGAATACGAATTTTTCGGTTACCATTTACAGCCCTAACTATAATTAGAATAAAAAAAATAATTAATGAGTTTTAAAATATAGTTTATTAATGAATAGTTTTACTTTATTTATTTTTAATAAATATTTAAATACAATAATTAATGTTCTAAATTTCAATTCAAATAAGTTTTCATCATTTTTGAAATCCTAAATTTCAAAATGAATATTCTAGTTATTAATATTTAGATGTCCATTTTATGTGTGAGTAATATTATAGTGTGTATGAATATTTATAATTTAAAATTAGATTTAAAATTTACATTGAATATTTAATTATTTTTTTTCAAGTACTTGATTAAAACTTTAATAATATGTTTATGAGAACTTTTATTTATAATTTATCCCCAATAAATAGATTACAATTTACATAGTTATAAAAATTTTATTTTATTTTATTATATTTATGGAGTATGTGAAAACTGACAACTAATTAATACAACTTGATCCAAAATTTACTTTGGACTTACACTTCTAATTTCTAAATAATTGGGCAAATGAAAGTGATAAATACTCCATTCACCCGAAAATTCATAAACGTGAATTAATTATTCAACTTCCTTCTAAATTAATTCTATAAATTAATTTGGACTTAACACATTTTAACAATAAATTATATTGTTCATTGTTCCTGCCTCCTAGCATTGCAAGTAAGTTTTGAAAGTAAAAAACTTATAACAAGCTAATAGTTTGAGTTTTGTTCTTCTAGTATATAATGTTCTTGTTATTAAATGATACATTTTAGATATTTAATTTAAATTTATAATAGTAAAAATCCATTAACTATACTTAAATCAATTTATTTCAGTTTATTAATATTATAATAAAAGTATTGTTTTCTACTTTTTAAAAGTGAAATGATATATTTTTAAAATAATTTTAAGTATGATAGTGAAAACTAATTATTATATAAGGAATGTCACTTTAAAAAAATTATTTTGTTTATTATATAATAATATATATATATATATATATATATATATATATATATATATATATATATATAAGTTATTTGAATATGAATTTCAGAATCTGATTCAATTCGATATCTGCTATCTATTAGGATATATTTACTATTTATCGATGTTAAACGAATATGAATATGCCTATATTCATATTCGTACTTGTTTATTTGCAGATACCTTTAAACTGAATATGGATATATCCATTTTTTTCGAATACGAATAATAACCGCTTTTTATTAAATACGGATGCGGACGAATACAATTTTTTTTGTTACTATTTATAGTCTTATGCACAAGTACTCTAAAACGACTTATATTAAGGATTGGAGGAGTGTGTATATATATATATATATATATATATATATATATATATATATATATATATATATATATATATATAGTGGTGAAGTATATGGTAAAAATGTAAATCAATTGATTTACTCAATTTTGAAATCACTTAAAAAAAATTTTACCCCACTCAAATTTTTTACCCCACTCAATTTTTGATCCCACTCAGATTTTTTTTTAAATAGAGAGAGAAGGGGCAAAGCCAAATCGCAAAAGATAAAAGCCAAATCGTGAACAATCAAAGCCTTTCGCGAGTGGTCGAGTGGGGTATGGTGACTTGGTGACGAAACATGAAGTGTGGAGGCCTGAGTGCGACTCTATTCTATTGTGACTCTCTTGCAGCCTTGTGCCCTTGCAGGTAACATCAATTACTCTCTCTTCAATTTCTCTAACCTCAGTTTTGTTTTCAGAAATTAATTGTGATTTCCCCTTTTTGTTAGTATTATTAAATTGGATATTTGGATGCATTTGTCTAACCCGAAAGTATAAAGTATTTAAAAAAATTACCTCAAGGGAGCTGTCCCCGAACCCCCGCCAAATTTTGTACTACCTCCGTCCCACAATAAGTGCTTTTTAGACTTAATATTTTTTCCCAAAATAAGTGATGTGTTAGAAATCTAATACAAATTTTATAATATTTTCTCATATATGCCCTTATACATTCAATGACATTTATTGCATCTTGCAATCACTACAATTAAATGACACTTATTAACTCTTCAACTTCAAAGAAAATATATTAAGGATATTTTTATCATTTTAGCTTGTGTATTGGTATGTGTGATTTAAGCTAAAAAAAATACTTATTATGGGACGGAGGTAGTATATCTTACTAATAATTTTAACCACACTGCTAAAACATTTCTGACTTCGTCTGTATATATATATATATATATATATATATATATATATATGGAAAATGATCCATAGCATTTATTTGTTATGGATCAAAATGTGGCATATAGCATCTTAACCATTCATGTAATGAATGAAGGACTGAGATTTGATTTTGGTTAACGTTGTCCGCTAGAATTTCTAGCGGACGTATTAAGTATGATTTTCGGACACATTTACCCCCTATTAGCCCTTTTGCCAATTCAGACTGAGCTAGTACTCCGCTAATATTACTAGCGGATGGACAACAATAAATGAATTCCCACATACACCATTATTCCCACCTGCACCTGCAACATAAATTTCCCACCATACACGTGAATAAATGAATTCTCACATACATCATTATTCCCACCTACACGAATTCCCAACAGATACGAGTTATTCTTAATTTGTTCCAAGGACCACATTTATATTTTTAAATACTCCTTCCGTCCCATTATAAAAGTTTTTATTATTATTTTGGGTAGTCCCATGTTAAATATTTATTTTTTTTTAATAACCAAACTTTTACACATATTTTTCTATTATACCCGTATCATTAAATATCTCATACTTTTCTTATTTTAATTCTCTCTCCATATTTAATGACATTATTATGGATAATTTTGTCATTTCATTCATCTTCTTAATATGCGTGAAAAGTCTATCAGAATTTTTATCCTGAGACGGAGGGAGTATATGGAACAATTTATTTATAGAATGAGTAGATGTTTATTATAGTATTTCTCATGTCTAATTGTTATAATAACATCCGCTCCCTACAAACTCACATACTCCTTTGCTTGAATCCATTGGCAACACATGCTTTGTTACAATCATCCGGAAGAAATTTATTGTTGACAATATCATATTTGGTCCAATATATTTGGATGGAAATATCATTTTTGGCCAGAAAAATGTATCTAACAATTAATTTGATTAGATAACATGAATATATTGGAACAAATATGATATCGTCAACAATTTAACCAAAATCTCTATTGTACAACATACAAGTACAAATTATTAAAAGTCAAATTGATATTTTTACAAAAAATTCTTTCACATTAAGTTGAGTTCTAAAAACTTGTGGGAGTATTTTATTTAAGCGGATGAGCACGTATTTTATTGTAATAAACATCTAATTTATTGTTTCATAAACATCTACTCATTTACAATAAAATACGTATTTTATTACAATAAACGTATTCATGTTTACACTTAATAAATACGTTATCATCCGAAACGTATTTTATTGTTGACGATATCATATTTACACTTCAATAAAATACGTTATCATCCGAATATATTGGACCAAATATGATATCGTCAACAATAAATTTCTTCCAGATAATTGTAACAAAGCATGTGTTGCCAATGGATTCAAGCAAGTGGTATGTGAGTTTGTAGAGAGAGGATGTTATTATAACAATTAGACATGAGAAATATTGTAATAAACATATACTCATTCTATAAATAAATTGTTCCATATATTTAAAAATATATATGTAGTCCTCGGATCAAATTAAGAATAACTCGTACCTGTTGGGAATTCGTGTAGGTGGGAATTATGATGTATATGGGAATTCATTTATTCACGTGTATGGTGGGAAATTAATGTTGCAGGTGGTGTATGGGTGTTGTCCATCCGCTAGTAGTACTAGCGGAGTACTAGCGTCGGAAATCCTACTTAATACGTCCGTTAGAAATTCTAGCGAACAGCGTTAACCAAAAACAAATCTCAATCCTTCATTAATTATACGAATGGTTAAGATGTTATATGTCACTTTTTGATCCATAGCAAATAGATGCTATGGATCATTTCCCTATATATATATATATATATATATATATATATATATATATATATATATATATATATATATATATATATATATATATATATCTGGGGGATCGAAGCGTAATCCTTAACACATAACGCTTAAATAGCATAATTTTATCAAAACGACGTAGTTTTGATAAGACGCGGTGGCATTTTTATAAATACGCGGTGGCATGGTATTTACAAAAATTTCACCGCATCCCTCCAAAACTACGTCATTTTGATAAAATTATGTTATTTAAGGCGTTATGCTATTTAAGAATTATGCTCTTGATCCTTTCCGATATATATCGGGAAGGATCAAGAGCATAATCCTTAAATAGTATAACGCCTTAAATAGCATAATTTTATTAAAATGACGTAGTTTTGATAAGACGCGGTGATATTTTTGTAAATACGCGGTGGCATGGTATTTATAAAAATGTCACCGCGTCCCCGTCCCTCCAAAATTACGTCGTTTTAATAAAATTATGCTATTTAAGGCGTTATGCTATTTAAGAATTATATTCTTGATCCTTTCCGATATATATATATATATATATAGGTCGGAGGTTTGACTATAAAAGTAATGATATTAAATGAAAGAAACTGACTTTTAATAGGATGAAGCTTGTGGAGAATGACTTGGGAAACACCCAATCAGAAGCCTAATATAATGGGGGGCTAAAGTTACTCCTATTAAATATCCTTAAATAATTTATCCCCAAACACAAAAAGATATGTTTATAAAATCCACAAAATTAATTTAATGAAATTGGAAAAATTGAGGAATGAAAAGAGGCCACGTAAACCCAGTGAGCACGTGCATGCCACATGCCTGCAACGTAACCCATGCATCAATAATCCAAAAAACCTTCCCTTCCTAATTAATTCTTTGTTGATCCCTATGAGTGAAATATGCATGGTGCATGCATGTGTTAATTTACTCCTAATATATCCCCATTTTGTCATCTTTCTTTCATTCCCATATAGGAGTACTACAGATTTCGCATTTCAAGTTGCACAGAATTATAAGTGGAGATATATTCTTGTTTTGCCAATTCGGATTCAGTTTAGGTCAGATTTGTATCTAATTTTATCACTCCCATATTACGATAAATTATACTCCTCAATAACAATTACGAAACTGAATGAGATTGATAGAAATTATAAGAGTGTTTCATTTAAGGTTGTAAACGAGTCAACACAGTTCGAACTCGATTCGGGCTCGACTCGAAAAAATACGAATGAGACTCGAATTCGTTAATAATATAATCCAAATCTGAGCATTAAAAATAGTTCGAATAAAAATATAAGTAGAATCTGAGCAAGTTTATACTCGACTGCTTTTGATTCAAACTACTCGAATTTTTATTGTGATTCGATACATACTTTCGGTCAATACATATTCGATTAGATGTTCGATACATTATCTTATAATATATACAAATTTAAATCAAATTAGGATAATTAGTTATTATTTTGTTTTGTTTTTAATTTTAATTGTGATTTTATATTTGTAAAGTGTAATAATAAATATATTTTCTCATTTTTAAGTAAAATAAAAATTCAATTTATAATTATATTTATTATAAAACTAGTTATTATGTGGAGACTCAATTGAGCTTGAATTTGAAGCTCATGAGTAGTTTGAATAAATATTCGAGTCAAGTCGGATCGAATTGAGTAATAAATATTCGAGTCGAGTCTAATCAATAGAAATTTTAAATATAATTCAATTCAATTTTAATTCGAGTACGCAATTTATTTTTTTTTCAGTCGAATTCGAGTAGCTCTCTTTCGGCTCGGTTCAACTCATTTACACCTTAGTCTCATTTATTGTATATCTATTGTAAGACCCCAAATTATTAATAAATAAAATTTAATTTCTCTATTTATCATTTTGAAATAGTAAGGGTTGATTTGATTAATGTGGTTAGTTATGGGTAAAATGCTAAATATTTTAAATAAGCAAGTGGTTATAAAATATTCATTTTATCTGAGAATATTCGTTTGGTAGTGGAATATTTTTTTTCATTTTAGAATATTCGTATGAAGGCGCAATTTTGTGTGTGCCCCATAACGGAAAGCAATTGGATGAAGAAAATGACAAGTATAAGTTATTTATAAATAATGGCGTAGTTATTACTGATCATCTGTTGGAATACCGTTGGTTAAAACACACGATGTCGTGTTGTTGACCAGAAGACACTGCAGTATTGCACCAATTATTGATTCTTACGTAAGAAGGCACTACTCAATAATTGTTACAGTAATTACTGTTCAGTATTTTATTGATTCAATCATTGCTACGTTGATTCAATAATTGTCATTACACAATATTTTCCATTATTGGAGCAATAATTCATATTATTTGTAAGACCCCAACTTTTATAAATAAAGATGAATTTTCTATAAATATTATTTTTGAATATTATGGAGTAAATTTGATATAATGTTATAGTTGTGGATAATATTTATAAATTTTGCAAAGTAAGCAAGTTGTTATAAAATATTCGTTTGGTCGGGGAATATTCTTTTTGTCGAGGAATATTCGTACGACGACACAATTATTGGTGGACCCCACAACGAAAGTATTGTCGTAGTTAGAAAACGACAAAATTATCTTTCTATAAAAATAACGACGGAGGTGTTACCGTTAAAACTGTTGAACTACCCTGTGTAGTAAAAGTACAAGAATACGTGTGGTTGCATAGTAGCATACGATATTGATTATTGATACTTACGTGAGAAGTCACTCAAATTATACTCAATTATTGTTACGATGGTTGATGCATCATATCTCTTATATTATTGATTCAATTATTGTCACAAAGATCATCTCATATAATATGTTATATTATTAAATCAATAATTGAGACGACAAGTTATAAATGATTAATAATTGTTGAAAGATTAAATATGTGTTGATTAAAAATAAAATGATTTATGGTAATATTTATTCAATCCTTGATGTATATAAAGAGTCTATTATGAGACGTTTGTGGTAAGTTTGGTTATTTTATTTATGGGGGGGGGGGGGCATATGTCATCATCTAAGAGTCTCTTCGTCAATAGTAATTACTTTCGTCAATAGTAATTATATTCGTCAATAGTAATTACCTTTACCAGACGTTAAACCACTTGCCGTTTCATATTACAGGCGTCGAACCAATTGTCGTTTCACATTACAGGCGTCAAACCACTTTTCTTTTCACATCACCAGTCATCAAGCCACTTGCCTTTTCACATGGCAAGTGCTAAGCTAGAAATCTTCTATAAACAGAGGCCTAGTGCTTCATTATTTTTCACGAATTAATTCAAGCTATAGAGAGAGAAAGTATAGAGAGAATAAGAGAGAAAGAAGAAGAGTATTCTGCACATTACTTTACACTCTGCAGATTCAATCTCCTACTAATGTAAGGGGTGTTATTTCTTTTGTATTCATGAAGAGAACTTATGTTATTCCATTATTTATTATTACATTGAATAACTCAGATATCTGTGATTTACCTATACTTGGTGAAATTCTTCAGTTATTCTATTCTTTATTATTCTGTTGGAACATGACCAACTGATGAATATCTTTGGCCTGTAGTGCAAAAATAAATATTTAATTCCAGATATATATTGATTGATATTACAGGGATAAAATATCGACGATGAACTTTTAAATTCATATATAGAAGATAGTAGTTTGCATTCTCTACTTAACTCTTCTAATGAATTATTATTTCCACTGCGAAGATTGATTTAAAACTGGTTGTCTATTGTATTCTATTAGATTTTTCCCTGTTGAAGACTAACAATAATTTGTTCTATGTTATCTTAGTCATAATATTCTTTCTTTGGGCTAGTTGAGCTCACCTTTTCCTTTTGTTCTATTTTTCTTCTCGTGGAGGCGAGAATGTAGCGAGTACTAGTCGGGGTATGGAATGAAAGTTCTAGAAAGTCGTTTTAGTATTCCTCACCATTTTTGTAAAATAATGTATCAATAATTGTAATGAGGACTTATTTGAGTGTGGATATTGTCTAGATGACAATATTTGTATTTAAACTCACAGTTTTTATGTTGTATTAATAAAGTTGTAGTTGTTTCTGTACCATGTATTTTGACGACTCAGAATGGGTGTTATATACCTATTTTGGGGGTGTCACAGTTGGTATCAGAGCTTAGGAATATGATCTATGGCGGAGATCGGGGAATAAAACTAGGAGGGGAGAGACGAGTAAATCCTTTGCTAGTGTGTCCTACCTAAGCTTATTTGTTGGTCGGTCATAATATAGGGATATTATGTGATATGTTAATCTGTTAAATTAACCCTTGTTTTATGGCAGTATTTGAGAATGTCGACTGAGAATGTTAACAGTGGAGTAAATGAGACCGTGGAGACACCTTTTCTCACCAACGAGGAGAACGCGTCTACAATGACTGGCAATGTTCCTCCCGTGAATAACACCACCGAAAGCGGATGATGAACGATGGGATATTTAGAAGCTTTTGCAGTTCATGCAAAATCGGATGAGGAGACTCGTGTTCAAAATACTGAGGAAATGATAGCAATTCACGGTTTGTCACAACCAAGCGATTCAAAGAGTTGGGACCACGAAATTTATTGAAAAGCGGATCCGATCAAGGCGAGAGATATGGGTTAAACAAATTACCAAGATATTCGATGTCTTGGGATGCACGGAGAACGAAGGTTCCATTCGCCACCTTTATGTTCCGTGGCGAAAGGAGATCTTCGGTGGGAGTCTCGTGAAGCATACCCATCCGGCCGCACTCATCATGTCTTGGGAGACATTTCAAACTATTCAATGACAAGTACTTTCACGAAAGTATTCACTATATATGAGGTAGAGTTTATTAGATCGGGCGAGAATAACATGGCAAAGGTCCCAGCTCGAGGAGAAGTTTGTAGAGTTGTCTAGGTTTGCACCTCATTTGGTGGAGAATGAGGAACGTATGACGCGGATGTTTCTGAGAGTTTTGAAACCCAACATACGTCAATATCTCATTTCTCATAAATTTTCTCTCTATTCAGATGTTGTCAACAGGGCTCAATTATTAGAGCGAGATAACGAGTACGGCCAACCGAGGGACCATAACCAGGATCATACCAGTGATAGCAGTCATCAGAACAACGATAACTAGCGGAGAAAGAAAAATACGGACAAGAGCGGCAACCACTCTGGTTGGTAATCGTGGCCATGAAAATAGAAGAAGCGAGTTAGGGGGGGATTTTAAAAAGAGAGATTCAACAATGACATCAGAAGACGCAAAGACCAAAGAAAGAATCGGTTTTAAGGAGGAGAACGACCACCTGGTCGTATGCTATAAATGTGGAAAAGAAGGACATATCATTAAACAAACTGGCCTAGCAACAGTTCAAAGTATGCTATAATTGTGGAAAAGAAGGACATATTGCTCGAGATTGTACTGTAGCGAAACCAAGTCCAGTGGGGATGGTGACTAAAAAGGTCGTCCCTGAAAAGTCAAAGTCAATCGGTTCCTGGAAGAGCGTTTGTCGTGACTGGTCAACATGCGAGGAACCCAAACGAGGTGATCACGGGTAAGCTAATCATAAATTCATGTGAAGTTTATACCTTACTAGATACCGGTGCTTCCCATTCATTTATTTCTCCTACTTGTGCTCAACGTTTAAACTTGACTCCGGAGAAATTAGACTTTGATTTATATGTGAAGACTCCGTTAGGAGAAACTTTCATCACATCCATTATTTATAAATCTTGTTTGATCCAAGTTGGCACCATCACATTACCAGTTGACCTTATCTCTTTAAAGATACTTGCTTTTGATGTGATTTTAGAGATTGATTGGTTAACTACTCATCATGCCAAAATTGATTGTTTTCGTAAGGTTGTTAGTTTTCATATTCCTAACCAACCTGTTGTGCGAATTCAAGCAACTAAGCCATTAAAATCAATCACTATTATATCAAGCCATAAAGCCATTCGTTTATTAAAAAACGGATGTCAAGATTTCTTAGCCCATGTTATGGATTTGAATAAAGACATGTCATATTTGAATAATATTCCTGTTGTTATTGACTTTCCTGACGATTTCAAGAACTTCCCCGGCCTACCCCTAACGTGAAGTTGAATTCTTTATTGATCTTGAACTCGCATACAAAGCCCATTTCTAAAATCCCATATCGAATGGCTCCTATTTAACTTCAGGAGTTAAAGGTCCAACTACAGGAGTTGTTGGACATCAGTTTAATTCCTCCTAGTACATCTCCTTGGGGTGCTCCTATTTTATTTGTAAAGAAGAAAGACGGGAGTATGCAACTTTGTATCGATTACCGGGAATTAAACCATGTCACTATCAAGAATAGGTATCCGCTACCTCGTATTGATGACCTGTTTGACCAGTTACAAGGAGCACAATTCTTTTCAAAGATCAATCTTCGTTCTGGATATCATCAGCTGAAGGTTAAAACTGAGGATATTCTGAAGACTGCCTTCAGAACTCGGTACGGGCATTATGAATTCCTATTCATGTCTTTTGGATTGACTAATGCTCCTGCGGCTTTCATGGATACGATGAACCTAGTATTTTCAAGGATTATTTGTATCAGTTCGTTGTTGTCTTTATTGATGACATCCTCATATATTCCAAAATCCGTGAAGATCATGAGCACCATTTAAAGCTGGTACTCCAAAGGCTGCGTGAAAACAAGCTATATGCTAAGTTGAAGAAATGCGAGTTCTGGCTTGAGGAAGTAGCATTCCTAGGGCACGTGGTGTCAAAACATGGAGTATCTGTTGACCCGGCGAAGATTGAAGCAATACAAAGTTGGGAGCAATCAAAGATGGTGACCGAAGTACGTAGCTTTCTGGGCTTAGCTGATTATTATCGGAGGTTCGTGGAAGGGTTTTCTCGAATCTCTACCCCGTTAACTTAGCTGACTCGAAAAGATATCAAATTCGTATGGAGCGAGGAATGAGAGAAGAGTTTCTAAGAGCTTAAGAGGAGACTCATTTCGGCACCTTTTTTGACCATACCATCTGGTTCAGATGGATTTGTTATTTACAGCAATGCTTCAGGCAAAGGGCTAGGATGTGTTCTCATGCAACGTGAAAAAGTTATAGCCTATGCCTCGCGACAACTTAAAGAATATGAGAGGAATTATCTTACTCATGATCTAGAGTTGGTAGCAGTCGTTTTCGCGCTAAAGATCTGGAGGCACTATCTATATGGGGAGAAAGTGGAGATATATTCAGACCATAAAAGCCTCAAATATTTTTTCACTCAAAAAGATTACGACCATACTATTCAATACCATCCTAGAAAAGCGAACGTGGTAGCTGACGCGTTGAGTAGAAGATCATATGCGGGAACGAGTGCGATGTTGTTAACACAAAGGCCTATTTTGTGTGATTTACAAAAGATGAAGATAGAATTCAAGACTCTGGGGACCCATGCAATGATGTCAAGTATACGTATAGAACCAACTTTAATCGAAAAAGTTAACGTTGCTCAAGCCACAAACCCGAAGCTGATGCGTATGAAGAAGAAAGTGCAAGAATGTGCTATTTCAGAAGCAAGAATCGATGAAGAAGGAATACTTCGAGTCCACTCCAGACTTTGTGTTCCTAAAAATTCTAATTTGAAGTACAAGATCATGATGGAGGCACATAATACACCGTTTGCAATCCATCCTGGAAGTACCAAAATGTATCGTGATCTTTAACATACATTTTGGTGGAACAATATGAAGAGAGAGATTGCAAAGTTTATCTTAAGGTGTTTAACTTGTCAACGTGTAAAGGCAGAGCATCAAGTGCCAAAGGGTCCGTTGAAACCACCTGAGATTCTGAAATGGAGGTGGGAACACATTACCATGGATTTCGTTACGGGTCTTCCCACGGTTTCTAAAGGAATAAATGCTATTTGGGTTATTGTTGATAGATTAACCAAGTCTGCTCATTTCTTGCCGATACGGGAGACTTATTCCCTTAAACGTCTTGCTCGAATGTACGTAAATGAGATTGTGAGATTGCATGGAATGCCAGTATCTATAGTTTCGGATCGTGACCCAAGATTCACTTCTAGATTTTGGGTTAGCTTGCAAAAAGTTATGGGCACGGATTTACGATTCAGTTCAGCATACCATCCTCAAATGGACGGGCAATCAAAGAGGACTATTCAAACTCTTGAAGATCTATTAAGACTTTGTGTCCTAGATTTCAAAAGAAGTTGGGATAAGTACCTACCATTGGTGGAATTCTCCTACAATAACAGTTATCTGACAAGTATAGGTGTGGCTCCATTTGAAGCATTGTATGGATGAAAGTGTCGCTCTCCAGTATGTTGGGATGAGGTGGGAGAAGCAATGTTGTTGGGACCAGATTTGGTACAAATAACAACAGAGAAGATCCAAACGATTCGACAACGTATACAAATGGCACATGATCGACAAAAGAGTTATGCGGATCTTCATCGAAAGGACGTGGAATTTGACATTGGGGATCATATATTATTGCGTGTGGCTCCATGGAAAGGAGTTACAAGATTTGGGAAGAGAGGAAAGCTCAATCCACGATTTATTGGTCCATTTCAGATTCTTGACCGAGTAGGAAATGTGGCCTATAGACTCGCGTTACCTCCAAGTATGTCTCGTATTCATAATGTTTTTCATATATCTGTGCTACGTAAATATATGAAAGACCCAAACCACGTTATTGAGTTAGAACCAGACGAGATAGCCGAAGACTTAACGTACGAAGAGGTACCTGTCAAGATCTTGGATAGGAAGGAGCATGTCCTACGCACGAAGGTCATACCACAAGTTAAAGTTTTATGGAGAAACCATGCTATTGAGGAAATGACCTGGGAGTTAGAAACGGAAATGAAAGCGAGGTATCCTCATCTTTTCGAAACACCAGGTACGTACGTCAATTTCGAGGACGAAAGGAGGGGAGGTTGTAAGACCACAAATTATTAATAAATGAAATTTAATTTCCTCTATTTATCATTTTGAAATAGTAAGGGTTGATTTGATTAATGTGGTTAGTTATGGGTAAAATGCGCAAATATTTTAAATAAGCAAGTGGTTATAAAATATTCATTTTAATCGGAGAATATTCGTTTGATCGTGGAATATTCTTGTTGTCAAGGAATATTTGTACGACGGCGCAGCCTTGTGTGGGCCCCATAACGGAAAGCGATTGGATGAAGAAAACGACAAGTATAAGTTGTTTATAAATAATAGCAGAAGTTGTTATTCACAGATTAATCTTGTTGGAATACCCGTGGTTAAAACACACGAATACGCCGTTGTTGCCAGACCAGTAGCACACGGTATTGCACCAATTATTGATTCTTACGTAAGAAGGCACTACTCAATAATTGTTACAGTAATTACTGTTCAGTATTTTATTGATTCAATAATTGCTACGTTGATTCAATAATTGTCATTACACATATTTTCCATTATCGGAGTAATAATTCATATTATCTGAATAATATTATTAGATAACATTATTGGCAATGTCTAAAAAGTTCTGTCTAAGGAGAGGTTTGGTCACCTAATTGCGCGCCAGTAAGGAGAAATCCTTATTGCAAAGCTCCATCTTTCCTAGGAACTGCCTTGTTGTCAGTATTGTGATTCTGTAATATTATTTGTGAATAATTAATTATTAATTTATATGATGAGGAAAATATTCATTTTATGTGGATATAGATGGAGAAAATTTTTAAAGTGACAATTGTTGAAAATTGATATTTTATCTTTTCTGATAAAATAATATTTTATTATATTATTATAATATAATAATGATGATATTTTTACAATGAATGTGGGATATATGAGTATATGAGGAGGAAGAGTATTTTTGTTACTTTTATAATGAATGTGGGATATATGAGTATATGAGGAGGAAGAGTATTTTTGTTACAAAAGTTGTTTAAAACATGTTAAACATGTCTGTGGGCCCATTTCTTGACTGAAATTTGATTATAGCCTGTAGAATCGCTTGGTTTGTGGATTTCACCAATTTACATTTGGAATTTGGAAAAACTTTCTTCTGCAAAGTTGTAGATAATGAAATTTCCTATACAAATACATGTGGTTCGAATTTTTCTGACAAAAGGGCTATTTATTATGAATTATTGAAGTTCTGAAGTTCCGAAATAATTGATTTTTAGAAGTTTTATTTATTTTTATTAATAAAAACGTTTCTGTCATTAATTGTGGGTCTTGCATGTGATATAAGTTGCTGAATTCAGATCTAGGAAAGTGGGCGTAGGAAATTTGTATATATATATTTATATTATATTAAATTTTCTGCTTTGGTGTTCTAAGCATTTTCCTATAAATAGGGTGCTTAGGTTAGAATTAAAAATCACACCAGAAATAAGTTTTTTCTCTCTTTCTCTCTCTATATTATCGAGCGTATTCTTGTGAATATTTTGATACCTTGAATGTTGCTATCTGATCATGAGTTCCTTCAAAGACTATATTCAATTATTCCATCCAAGTCTTGTCTTTTCGAGGTAAGAGATGTTATTTTCTTCATATATGATATTATTTCTTTCAATATCATTATGCCGAAGTATTGATCTGAACTTTTTATCAAATTTGGAACTTTTTGTGTCGGGATTACTATTCACGTATACGGCACTATTCACGTATACGGCACTATTCACGAATATGGCACTATTCACGTATACGACACTATTCACCAAAAAATGAAATTTTCTTCTTTTTGTCCAAAATATCTATTATGGATACTAGCTTTGATTGTATCCATGTTTTGATCATTCTTGAATTTTACTCCACTGTGATTATTTATGAGGTATTTTTGGATATGGAATAGTTGAAATACGAATCCTTAATATTTTTTTTTTGTTTCACTGGATTCGTTTTCTTTAAAATATTTTTCATCATTCTCACTCCTAAATGATGATATTACTGAATATCTTTGGCATGTAATACAAAGATGAATGATTTTTTGATGAATATCTTTGGCCGTAGTCAAAAAGATGAGCAGTGTTTAGATGAACATGACCAATGATGAATATCTTTGGCACATAGTGCAAAGATGAATATTTAATTTCAGATATATATTGATTGATGTTACAGGGATAAAATATCGACGATGAACTTTTAAATTCATATATAGAAGATAGTAGTTTGCATTCTCTACTTAACTCTTCTAATGAATTATTATTTTCGCTGCGAAGATTGATTTAAAACTGGTTGTCTATTGTATTCTATTAGATTTTTCCCTGTTGAAGACTAACAATAATTTGTTATATGTTATCTTAGTCATAATATTCTTTACTGGGCTAGTTGAGCTCACCCTTTTCCTTTTTGTTCTATTTTTTTCTCAGGAGGCGAGAATGTAGTGAGTACTAGTGGGGGTATGGAATGAAAGTTCTAAAAAGTCGTTTTAGTAGTCCTCACCATTTTTGTAAAATAATGTATCAATAATTGTAATGAGGACTTATTTGAGTGTGGATATTGTCAAGATGACAATATTTGTATTTAAACTCACAGTTTTTATGTTGTATTAATAAAGTTGTAGTTGTTTCTGTACCATGTATTTTGACGACTCAGAATGGGTGTTGTATACCTATTTTGGGGGCGTCACATCTATCCAAAAAAATTATAACAAAGATTTTTTCACGTAAATGACAATCAAAAATCGATATAAATATTCACAATATATACTCACTCCATCCCATTATATATGATGTTCTATAAATTTTCACCTAGATTAAGAATAGATACAATTTTACTATTTTACCCTTAATTAATAATGCGCTCTGTCTTCTTCTTCATCTCTTGGTATGGCGCGGATCGACCTCTTCGTGTCCGGTGACATCAACGACCTTCGTCAGACAAATGCATCTGAATCTGTTCTCAATCAGTACTCAACGGATTCACCATCACTCTGAGGCTCTGAATCCTTGGATCTGCTAGAGGACCGGTGAATGAATAGATCTTTGGAGCCATCGTCAGGCGTGATGAATCCAAACCCTTTGGTGTCATTGAACCACTTCACTCGATCCCTTTTGTCCGCAATTGCTTACCTCATCCATTGTTGTTGTCGGATCTCAAAAATCTTGAAGAAGAAGAAGAAAGTGAACCCTAGCTCTCTCTCTCTCTCTCTCTCTTTTTCTGGATTTTTCTGAGGTGTGAAGAATGGACTGAGTAACGGTGACTGAGTCGACTCGTCACTGAATTGGCGATGACAAATATCTCACACCGGTGTTGTGAGTCCGCTTATCGATACTCTGTTCCAGGGAAAATAGGCATTAATAGTGGTGGAGAAAGAAGGGTAGAGAAGGAAAATAAATGGCAAAATATTCTTGAGATTGTAGAACGTCAAATATTTTGGGGGTAAAAAATACCCTAAAACGTCAGATATAATGGGATGGAGGGAGTATCATTTTCCTTTAGGGAGTTAATATTTTTACATATATTTTTGATATTTTCACATGGTCCATTCTCACATGAGTATACATGAGTCCCACCTTCATGTGAGAATGAACTATATAGAAATATCAAAAATACATGTGAAAATAGTTCTCCATTTCCCAGGGACGGAGCCACGTTGGGCTGGAGGGGGCCATGACCCCCCCAAGATTTTTTGGGCCAGACAATAGAATACCAAGTGGGCTAATGACAATTGTGAAGATAAACATTAGCTAATAACTATTGGGCTAAATACATTAGAATACCAAGTGGGCCTTACAAAAAATAGAATAGTCTAGAATTTTAATGTTCTAATCAGACTGGTTATTGATTAGTATAATAGTATTGACTAATGACTATTGTGAAGAAAATTCCAGGAGTAGATATTTTCCTATTTAATATAATAGATGGATTTCGTGATTTGAAAGAACGTCGGGTGCAATTCTGACGAAGCTTTGATATGTTTTAAAAGATTTTTTTTTTTGCTATGCTTTGTTGTCTTTGTCAAAGAAAATTATATTACTACATTATATTTATTTTAGTAAAAATATGCTTTATAATTATGAAACTTTACTTTTTAGTGATGAATATATATTATCCCCCAATATCGAATCATGACTTTGTCCCAGCCCTTTCCTTTAAGTTATTAGAGAGAGACTCAACAATATATTAAACTGTCAATTACTGCAACAAAAAGAAGCTAACATTAATATAAGAGTAATGTTAGTGGTAAATTTTTGATCTCAAATGAGTGACATTAAATATTTTAATTATAATCTATGTCACGGTCAATCACATAAAATTTATTCAACTAATAATATTATGGTTACACATTATTTGAGATTAAAAATTTGAGACCTCTAACAACACCCTTAATAAAAATACTAACATTAAGAAGATAATTAGACGTAATTAATGATTAATGAAACACCCCCTCTATATATTTCAGAATATTAGATTATTGTTGTTTTTTTGAAATCAATTTAAAACATTTTTAAATTTAAAATTATTTTTAATTTTAAACAATACAATGATGATTATCGTAAATTATCTAAAAAGTATTAATAACAATAATATTTATTACTTCATTTTAAATAAATTAACTCAATTTTGAGTTTTAGAATATATCAAATAAACTTTCAAAAATCAATAATAATTTTATAATTTGAAACAGAGAAAGTACATGTTTAAACAAAAATGCAGCGCAAGATGAAGATTGAAAATAATAAGTTATCCCCTTCCCATAAATTAGGATACATTAATAGACTAGAACATTAAAAAAAAATGAGATCTGAATCCAATAATAACCCCGTATATATATTGGATCTAGACAACATATACTATTATGAAATTATATATATTTTTTGTTACATTTGTTATACCAATATTATATTTTAATTCTAATGCCTTGTGATAATTTTATCCTAACCAGATCCATGTATAATCAGGGTGAAGTCACATGTATTGCTGTAGGGTCAATTGACTTCATTGAATTTTATATATATATATTTTTCATATATATATATATATATATATATATAAAATAAAGTATAAATGATTTTGAATTTTCCGCTCACTCAATAAATTATCTGGGTTGTCCAAAGTTTGGGATAAATCCCACCGTCCATACATCTATCTAATAAAATACATTTATCTATCTATCAAATAAAATACAAATAATTTTAAATTTTCTGCTCACTCAATAAATTATCTGGGCCGTCCAAAATTTGAAATAAATTTCACCGTTCATACAGTGCCGGAGGGACGGGACATAGCTAGTATATATATATATATATATATATATATATATATATATATATATATATATATATATATATAGAGCCCTTCCATAAATAGGTTTCTTATGAGTCTTTGTCTGCAACACCCCTTTTTGACCGTTGATAAATTGAATTGATGGCTGCGATTAACTTTTTTATTTGATAAGCCAACAGAGGTTGTTGTGCCTAATTATTAACCTGTACCGACTTCTATTTTAATAAGTGAGGCCCACGTAAAATTAACTTGTCAGTATAGTTATAAAAAATAAATATTTATTATTAAAATAATCTGGCCGGAAGAGCTTATACCGGCTTACACATTTTTTTTTTATTTTTTTTTATTTCTCCATTATATGTCATGACTCAGCACATTAAAATGGAATAAATAAATAAAATAAATTCCGGCCGGAAGAGCTTGTACCAGCTTACACATATTTTTTTTAATTTGTTTTATTCCTCCATTATATGTCATGACTCAGCACATTAAAATGGAAGGCCAGCATTAAAATAATAAAAAAATTACAGTAGAGTCTGGTGATACTTATTTAAAATAATAAAAATTGAAAAAAATAGATTCGTAATAATTAAAAAAAATAAGCCGTAGAAATATCACGGTGACAATAAAAATTGAAAAAATAATTTTATTCAAGCAATTCATTTGCTAAACGATTCGAACTCATGACTTCAAACTCCATACACTCTCGTCGTATGACCACCCAAGCACCACCAGGCCTAGTACATTAATTTCAACCAAGGATATATCTTTATATTAAAACTTCACCATCCCCAAAATCTATATTCTTGCATTATTATTATATTACGATTTATTATTATTAATAAGTCTATATAATATATATGGGGTTTTCTATTTAGAAATAAGTTAATATCTATATTTATTATTATCTCCTTTAATATTTTTTCTTATTTTTGTAATAATATCAATAAAAGGATTATTAATATATTTAAAAAAATATCATTCTTTAATAAAATATAAATAATGATTTTATATTCATGTATTACTATTATTATTATATTCATGTATTACTATTATTAAAATAATATTAATAATGATTTTTAATATTAATATAAATAATGTGATTATTAATATTAGTCCTAATAAAAATATCCATACAGATTCACAAAATAGATAAATTTTTTATTATTAATAATATGAAGTGGTTTTATGTGATTCAATAATATTCATATTACTAAGTTATGAATTTGAAAATCCCATAAAGTTCAACTAAATAGACATTTTTATTAATTAATATATACATTAGATAACGTTGGATAAGTTACATATCTCGGGTAGGAAATAATCTTGCGGTTTCTTGTAGAGCTCTAAATGCGATCTGATAACGAAAAAGATCTGTGACATCTTCAAGGACCACTTCTCTTGAAATATTACCATTGGCCCTAACGAAATAGTCAACATACTTGCATACAAAAATACCACGATCGAGTTGTTGTGTTGTTTTGATTGAATCTTTAAGGTCTGCGCACATGGGATTACCGTTGGTCCACTCACGCATCGGTTACCATTTCATGAACAAAATGGTATCAAATGTACCTGCATGTACAAAGTAGTTGGTTAATGATTTTTTAATATTAAAGGACATTATAAAATTAAAATATTTTAAAACTAAACATCTGCAACTTTAACGAATTAAAGTACATTTCATGTAACTTAATATACTTAGTGTCATTGTAGTCTTGAATTGATTATGGTAATCATCCAATCTTCAACTGCAAATAGGAACAAGACAAAATGGCGTTGATTGGTACTACACCGGCATGAATATGTATTTGCATTACGTGTAAAGGTGGACCAACATCTTGGTTAACATACGGATCACAAAAAAACTCCATGCGATATTCACGTTAGTGCGAGGCACATAGCCACCTTGAAGATGCGTGAAGAATGAATTCATGAAACCAAATTGGGACCACCTTTGTATTCCCGTGTGACTGTAGTATTCCTCTTTGTCTCGTAGCAACAACATATAAGCGTCGATGACATGCTCGAATATCGACTCTCGGGCCCCTAAGGATTGAACGCATTGTGTTACAATTCATATAAGCGGCGCGGATGTGATAAAGGATATAAATCCCTACGGTGCCACCACGTTTTCAAACATATGTTTATTTACAAATGTCTCCTTCTAATCTTTAAGTCTTTTGGATAAGGACCCTTTTGGTCCATAAGAGATGTGGTCTCCCGTGCATCTTGTACTGATTGAGACCCAAATGTACATTATTATTATATAGCAATAATAATTAAAACCATCACTATTAACATAACTATATATACCTTTTGTGAACTAGATCCCTTGGCGTCGAGAAAGTCCATAAATGAAGAGTTGGTTGGAATGTAACACTCCTCATAGGTTTGGAAGGTTGGAATGTAACACTCCTCGTGAGGCTTGGGTGGTGGGAATGGAACTCTCCTCGATTACTTGTGGGGTGGGTATGTAGCTCTCTTGTACAACATAATCAGTTTGTTTCCCAAGCCCTTTATTGAGTTGTGTGTATTGGGACTGTGGTCCAAAATTTGTGGGACCCCCCTGTCTAGGTATTTGTTTACCTCTTGCTTCGAAGTCATATAGGGCGTATTGGAAATCCCAATTATTTTTTTGCAGAACCAACTCGGGAGGCGGTGAGTAAATCTTGAAAAAATTATCAAAATGTGACTTTGCACTCTCAACTGTCATGTAAGATAAACACAAACAAATATTATTAACAATAAATATGAATAAATGTAATATTAAGTATTTACTCCAATACATGATTTATTAAAGAAGAATATAATTTATACCATTTGAATAAGGTGTTGTTGGTTGTAAATGGCCCGAGGCTCATAACAACTTATGGTAATGGTAAACTTTGCACATCGAGGTCGGTGGATTTTCAACGTGTAATTTTCCTATACCGGACCATGTAATCATCTATTGGGACATAATCGAAAATTTTAGTTTGTTGTCCTTGAGATGATCCAGTATGCCTCCACATCGAAATATATTCCCTCTCAAGACCATGCAATCCTCGACATCAATAAATTTAAACTTTTTCTCCTTCCTAAGGTTACCGTGGTTTTTGGCAGTTGATGGTGTGCCTTGCATGAACCCGAACTGTCTCATCACACGGTCCGGCATCTGAAATTCCATAATATCAAAGTGGATCAAGGGGACCCCACGAGATCCCAACAACACGCTTTCAAAATTAAATCCACTGATATCATCATCCCACATTATGTAAGGCCGCCAAACCACATCCCACATAGACTTAATATCTAACTCCCTCGGTAAAATGACAAATGGTGATGGGGATTCTCACGTCTACCAGGGGTAATCATGGGCTCCAAAATAAGACCATGCTAAAGCCTAGGTAACCATAAGGATGATTGTGGCCAAGGGTTTGACTTTCCAATACTTACACGCTTCATAAGCCCAAATTTGTAACAATGTAACACAACCATTAATGTATTTAACTCCTTTCTAGTAGCGGTATATAAAGATGCATACAAATATGCTAACACCTTTGCCGGCGCCCAGAGTAAGTTACACAATCTTGACGTTGGCAATAAAAGACATATATCGTGGGTGCACACTATTTCTATTCCTATTAGGGAATAATATTGCCCCACACAACCACAACATGTATGCCTTTGTGTGTCGCCTACTGACATCTTTACTTGCATTCTCGGGACATTTATTAAAATATTAGATGCAACCACACTAATGAAATTGCACTTCGCATTTTTTGAACTAAAATATTCACCACTAATTTATCTCCAAAATAATCCTAAAATAATTCAAATTGGTGACAGCAAGGGGACCCTAAGGGCTTTCCCACCAACGGTAACCCAAAAATAAAGTGAACATCCTCTAACGTGATTGTTATTTCTCCACAGTTTAAATGAAAAGTATTGGTCTCAAAGGCGCCATCTCTCGACTAAAGGCGGATATCGGACCAAGATCGGTTTGGTGTATGAACACCTTGAAAACTAAATACTCCAAATCCACATTTATCTAAAAGGATTTTTGTTCTTTTATCAAAGCCACTTGATTATATTTTTTCGATCGATTATATTGACCGAGCCTAGTTTTCCCCTATCTCTCCCATGATATATGTCATCGATACATGATCTTGTTGATCATGCGAAACACTGGATCAATTGGCCCATATTCCCAACTATCCATCTTTTACCTAAAAAATACATCAATTCCATATTAGTATTAAGATGCGTGACAAAATGAAGTTGAAAGTAACATGTTGCAAAATGACGATAATAACAATACACACTAACATGCATTAAAAAGCGAAACAACATGCATGTAATAATAACATGCGTGTATATAATGTAATAATATTAACATGCATTAAAAACTAGTAAAAAGCGAAACTATTAAAAATAAAAATAATAAATGAAAAATAAATTAAAACAATAAATGAAATAAAAACAATAAGTGAACAATTGAGTACCTTTGGAAATAAAATAAAAACAATAAATGAAAATAATAATAAAATATAAATAATGGACCAATTGAGTACTGCTTTGAAATAAGTTTTTTCATTTATATAATGTAATAATATTATTTTGTTGTTATTATCTGAAAATAATAACAACAACAGAAACTATTAAAAAATGAACAAATGGAATAACTTACAATAAATAACAATAATAGCTATAACAATATCTTACATTAAAATCTTCGGTATCTTCAAAATATAATAAATGGAATCCAGCCGGTTCAACTTGTTGAAGTTTTCATGAATTAAAATCTTCTGAAATATTCCCTCTATACTCTCTGTTATTTTTAGTTTGATCTAGCTTGGCAAGTGAACTTTAGTTTGAACAACATGTGTTCTCAATAGACGTTTAAATAAGCTCATGCAAGTCCCAATCAAGTACATGAATTATTTTAGGACCAAATTCAAACATTAATCTTGTTATTATGGGTCACGACTTTTTAGTTTACCGAGCTTGCAGGTGTTCTTTCCCGAGGCGATGTGGTAGAAAAAGTAGTCAACATGACAGAAAAAGTACTTATCAATGCATGCTATGCTGCAAAAATTTTGTTGCTTTGCTCAACAAAGACAGTGCTTCAACTTCATAAACTAGAATAAAAAAATTATAATTTTAGATTCGGTTAGAGACAGCATTATATCTAGAAATATATATGAAAAATATATATATATATATATTATTAATAAAAGCGTTAAGTAATGCAGTTTATAACGACTATCTGATAAAAAGAATTTTTCATTTCTTAAACAAACTCGAACACATGACCTCAAGCTCGAAACATTAAATCATATGACCACTTTCGAAAGAGCACCACGAACTGCATTGTTTTAATTTACCTTGGATTTGTATATATCTTAAAACAGTCCATTTTCCCCCAAATTAAATTTCTCAATATTTTATTATAATTATTCGATTATTATTATTATTATATTATTATTAAGAATTGAGTATAAAGTCGTTCCATATTGTATTCGAACATGTACTTTTTAATTAGTTTATTACCATTATTATTATTATTATAAAGCTATATCGGTTGGTCTTTTACCTTTAAATATTATCTAGAAAAGTCGCTATTTTCTCAAGTTATCTTCTTCTCCATGAACCCGAATTTGTTCTACGATATTATTTTCTCTTTTCACCTCTCTTTCATAATTTGTTTCATCTGGTTTGCCCACTTTTTACTTGAGAAAATCAAGTTGAAGTTACGATCGAGCAAAATTCATCACTATTATTCACAAGTAAGTTTTTCAAAATGTCATATAATATATCCGAATTTGTCGATTGAAGTTGAAAGTAATAAATCGACATTATTACGTACGTTGGTCAATTATTTTTATGCGTTAGAAGAGGTTGAATATTTTTATAGATCATATGCTTTCATAAAAATGGATTTGAGATTAAAATTTCAACTAGTCATAAACATGTTAATCTGAATGATATCGGATCTAAAGCGGTATGTATGTAAGAAAAAGCCGTACACACAATTGTTGGCAAGAGTTTACTTGATGATGAAGATAGTAGTAATAAAATAACTAGGCAGAGAGACTCGATATGGATGAACAATGTGCAAAGCTAGAATATATGTTGTCCACAATAAGAAAGAAGACAATTGGCGTATTTCTCTTTGTTGAATTAGAGCACAATCATCACTTAGTGACCCCCACAAAAGTAGATTTGATAGAGACACCTGTGAAATATTACTCTGTTGCAAGAAATTTAATTGACACTTTAAATAAGTCCGGTATTGGTCCTGAAAGATGATGAATGTATTGAGCACAATGGGAGGTGGTTTGCAAAATGTTCCTTTCTCTCTTTGCCAATGTTGAGAATGTGGTGCGAGATTTAAGGCGTGATTTTGCGAGATGAAAATGATGCACAAGTTGTTGTCAATCATTTGAACAAACTTGCATCCGGAAGTGCCGAGAAATTTTTTTCGAGTGAAACCGGTGAAAACAACCGCATAAACTTGTATTTTGTGGGTTGACCTTGCGTCAGGTTTATGTATCAGCGGTTCGAGCGTTGTGACATTTGATAATACATCTTGGACAAATAAGTATGACATGCCATTTATTCCATTTGCGGGGTCAACCACCATTATCGATCTATATTATTTGGATTTGCATTGTTACGAAAGCGAGGGCGAGAGGACACTTTCGTTTGGGTATTACGAGGCGTGGCTTGAAGTCATGGGACTACAAAGGCACCTGAACCATCATCAACGATCGAGACAGAGCCATGAGTAATGCTATTGCTCTGGTACTTCCTTCTAGTTATCATTTATTGTGTTCTTGGCATATTAGCAATAAATTTCACGAAATTGCATCATGTTTATTACGAGCACCCATCGTTCAAAAATGATTTTAACAATTTGTGTGTATAACTCATTCTCCATCGAGGAATTTGAAGAAGCGTTGGCATATTACGATAAGTTCCTATGAATTGTATACCAATGAATGGCTTGGAAGTTTGTATGATGTCGATAGAAATGGATTCCAGCGTATACTGAAGAGATATTTTGCTTGCGGAATGACTACCACTGGAAGAAGCGAGAGCATGAATGCCTTTTTGATGAGTATGTTAATCCATCAACATGTATATGCTATGTTTTGTCTTGCAGAGTCAAAAGGCTATAGAAAGACAGGTTTATCGAGGAGAGGAAGGCCGACTACATAACAAAACATCGTAAAAAGGATTATGGTACTTTTCGGTTCATCTTTAGAAGTTCATCTTTATGAAGTGTACACAAAAGAGATGTTTAGACGTTTCCAACGTCGACTCATCGATTCCATGAAATACAATGTTCATAAACTTAGTGAGTTGTGTGTCAGCGATACTAAGGTTTATCACGATGTTTTATCTGGATCTGTTGAAAGTAGTGGAAGATATAAAGAAGTTGTCAACAATCGTCAATCGGCTGGGATCGGTAACATATAAGCGCCAAATGTTTTCTCACTCACGGTGAATTATGCGAGCACATCTTGAGATATTTCATAGCAAAGTATTTCACAAATACCGAAAGCGGCATGATCCTTCATCGGTGGACAAGAGCCTTGAACAAAATCAATGGTGAAGACTTTCTCTTTAACTCCACATCTGGCGACTTGAACAAAATCAAGCGATGCGCTATAATCATTTGATGAGTGATTACGGGGAGTTAAGCGAGCAAAGCGGCTTACTTTCGATCAGGAGGTTACAAAATGTTCTTAAATTGAATGCACGAGGAAAAGAGTTGGTTGACCGGTATGATCCGGATGAGAATATTCTTGAATGGCGGATGGCGACATTGATTGCGCAGTTGGAGATCGAAATCATGATATGGGATACGATAATGACGATGAAGATCACGAGAGGTGGAAGCGGAGAGAAGAGTTTTTGCCGCCTATTATTTCTCAAACAAAGGGCCGCAAAAAATAATCTAGATTCAAGAGTGCACTTTCGAGAAAATTATTCCTTCTAAGCCTCGTCGAAAATGTGCAATTTGTGGCTTTGAAACCCAAACCACGATAAGCGAAATCACTATCGAGTGCTTTAAAGGATTCTGAGCGAAAAAAATAGGCGTCGGTTGTATTAATCATGCTATGTTTTTTTTTTTTTATTAAAATGAACATGTAATATGTCTTATTCCTCTTAATGTTATGCGATTACTAGTATTGGTATAATTTGTACTTATAATATTGATAATCACATTATTATTAATACTTCACTACTTTTATAAATTCGATAAGTAAATTAATTTCACGAAATGTCTTAAAAATTATCATCATTACTTATTAATAATCACATTATTTATATTAATATTAAAAATAATGTTTCATATTATTTACTCATACTCAAATAATAATTAAAATAAATATAAAAATAAATATATGTATAATAATAAAATAAATTACTATAATCTAAATCCATTTAAATTCCACTCAACCAATTTAATAATAAAATTATTAATACTAATAATGCAAGATTTATAATGATCACTTTATATTTTATTAAAGAATGATATTTATTTTTAATATATTAATTAGACTAATTGGACATATTTTTACAAAAATAAGAAAAAATATTAAAGGGATAATAATAAATATAGATATTAACTTATTTCTATTTTAACAAATCCAATTAATAGATTTTGGGGATGGTGAAATTTTACTATAAAGATATATCCTTGGTAGAAATTAGCAATAGGCTAAAGTGTGGTGCTCGGGTGGTCGTATAATGAGGATTGGTGCTTGAGGTCGCGATTTGAATCATTTTAGCGGCGAATAGTTTGGGATCTAGAATTTTTTTTTTTTATTCCAATTTGTCGGTAGGAATAAATTTATCTTAAGTAGGGTCTTGTTTACATATTTTTTATTTTATTTTAATTAAATTTGAGTTAATGGGATAAAAATTTTGTCTTAAATGGGATGCTTTTTTATTTATTTTTTATTTTAATTTCTTTGAGTCATCGTTATACAATGGAGGAAAAGAAGATAAAAAAAAATTAAAAAAAGCTAAGTCGGTTTTAAAATTTCTTCTTCTGGCGGAAAAAAAAAGAAAAGAAAGTTTACAAGTTATTACAGTAGAATTATTTTAATCATAAATATTCATTTTATATAACTATACTGACAATTTAAATTTAAGTGGGCCTCTCTTATTAAAATAAAAGCCGGTACATGTAAATAATTAGGCACAACACCCTGTGCCGGCTTATCAAATACAAAAGCTAATCTCAGCCATCAATTTAATTTATCAACGGTCCAAAAAGGGGTTGTTGCATAGTTTCCATGGCAACCGGTTGCCATGGAAGGATTCCCATATATATAATAATAATAATAATAATAATAATAATAATAATAATAATAGATTTTGTGTGGGTGTAATTTAATAATTTGTCTCTACCGAATTTATATATATCTATCTAACAAAATACAAATAATTTTGAATTTCCTGCTCACTCAATAAATCATCTGGGCCGTCCAAAGTTTAGGATAAATCCTACCATTCATCTATCTATCTATCTATCTAATAAAATACAAATAAGTTTGAATTTCCCATTCACTCAATAAATCATCTCTACATCCCAAAATTTGAGATAAATCACATACCATAAATACTTGTCATCTAGGAGGCACGAGACACATCTAGTATATATATATATATATATATATATATATATATATATATATGATGTAATAGATTTTTTTGTAGGTGTAATTTAGTAATTTATAATCAAATTTGTTTCCTGGCACACTGTATAATGCAAGTTCATGGGTACTTTGAACAGGTTTAACCATCCACCAATTTGAGAAGTTCAGAAATTAGAAGTAGTAGTGAGGTTGAGCAGGCGTTTGACTTGGACACGTCAATCACGATCAAATAAACGGAGGAGGAAAAACCACATGAGACACACGTTTAATCCGCCTATGAAACTGTAGATTAATACTCCAGTAGAGGAATAGCCATTTCACATTCACACCCTTCCTTGATCATAACGGCTCCGCGACCGCCCACGATCTCCACTCTACTGTATCCAACCCAACCAATCCCATATCCCCAATTTAATTCTGTTGTCACATTATTTATCATTTTTATTGTTTCACATTATTGTCAGATACTCTCTACGGCCGTCCCATAGTTATAGGCTGATTTTTATTTTGAAATGTCCCAATATATAGGCTACTTACTATTTATAAAATTTAGTTGGTTCAATGTTTTACTTTTATGCCCCTTATAATAAATATTCAACCATTACTCTTTTTTTGAAGAAACAACATTCAATATCATTATTTTTATTACCACATTTAATGTTGTTGTATTCTCTTTGGTTAAACTTCTATGGTTATGGACTTTAACACGTCAATCAATAAAGTTGAGAGTTCCAGTGTGATAAGTAAGGAGTAATTAACTTATTCATTAATTCCATATTAAGGGGTATATGTGAAAATTTTATGTTAAAAATTGTCAGTAAACTAATTTTCTTAAACTATGTGCCAAAAAAAATCAGCCTATAACTATAGGACGGAGGGAGTACTTTTTATTTGACCTAAATATGAATTAATATCTTGATTTTTTTTAATTTTGGAGACTGTTTTGTAAATTTTTTTAATTATGGCATTAAATATTTAATTTTTTCTGATTACATTTAATCCATAGTGTCACGGTAGAAAAATAATGACACGACAGTGACACTTGACTAAAAAAATAATTGTGTGTAACATTGAGTCTCATTTTAACATTTATTCAATTAATTTTTTGTACCAAAAAGGATAATTGATGTTTATGAAATGACAAGATTTTAATTAGTAGTACATTTATACATTTTAAAATATTTATCATTATATTGATTATTAATGGTCTTATATTTACCTTTTTTGGAATAAAATATTAATAAAATAAATGTTAAAATAAGACTCAATATTACACATTAGTATTTTTTTAGCCATATGTCGATGTCATGTTATTAATTTCTGATGTGAATTAGACGTAATCAGAAAAAATTAAAATTTTAATCCCCTTAATTGAAACAATTAAGAAGACAATCTCTCAAGTGAAAATAAATAAATAAAAAGTTCAGGATATTAATCCACAGTTATGCCTTTTTATTTATTTATTTATAATTATTTTGTAACTAAATAAAAATCACATTAAAAACAATACATAGGATGCGAATGTAGAATATAACAAAAAAAATTGGCAAAGGCAAATATAATTTGATTGCAGATTTTTTTTCTTTTAAGATGTGGTTCTATTTCTTTTATTTTCAGAATTATATGGAACATATTATAAAACTCCAAATCTTTTGAATGTTGGTATCTTCTCAAAAATAAATTTCTTTTCTTTTGCCGAGAAGGGAAATATTGATTTCCATATCCAATTAAGGTTTCTTGTTACATTTTCTCTTTCATATCCGTCCTGTAATATGTATTGACGAGCTGTGTCCCGTGCCTCCGGCACTGTATGGACGATGAGATTTATCCCAAACTTTAGACGGTCCAAATAATTTATGAGTGAGCGGAAAATTCAAAATCATTTGTATTTTATTAGATAGATGTTTGATAATATTTATTTTATTCACAAATATAACTATAAATATATAAATACATTTGTCAATAATCCAAGACATATGAAAAATGGAACAGGAGTGCAATACTCCCCACCCCCACTCCCACCCCCACCCCCACCCCCACCCCAACTATCTCATACTACCCATCTATCTCTCTCTATATATATACCTCTTTACCTCCCTCTTTCATAACCCCAACTACTTTCTCTCCTCTCACACTTTCTCGTTCCAAAATTATATCATGTTCACAACTAGTGACTACCAAATGTTACAATGTCCTCCAATGCCAATGGCAATGGAGAGAAGATGGAATAAGTCGAGCCATGTTGAAATTGCACCAAATTGCCCTAGATGTGCCTCTCCCAACACCAAATTTTGCTACTACAACAATTACAGCTTGTCACAGCCTAGGTACTTTTGTAAAGGCTGCAGAAGGTACTGGACCAAAGGCGGCTCCTTACGGAATGTTCCGGTCGGCGGCGGTTGTCGCAAAAATCGACGATATAAGTCGTCAGTTCGACAAGATAGAGAGGATACGAGCTATGCTCGTAACCCACTCAGCCCTGGTCCGTCTAGTACCGACTCAGCCACCGTGTCACACAGTAGGCCCGAGGGGTCATTAGATATTGACCTAGCCGCGGTTTACGCCAACTACTTGAATCAAAACTCAGGTTCCGAAAATAATGTTGTTGGCGATCAAGATACTTCCAGTGGAGCTAGTTGCGCCTCGTATGACTTTTCGGTACAAAATTCCAAAATTCAACTAGAAAATTTTGTAATCGAATGTGAAAATCCATTCGATTTACTCGATAAAGCTCAATTAAATAAAGAGCTTTGTCAAGTGGGGATTGGGGAAGATAATTTTCAATATTTTGCAATGCAAAATCCAAATAATTTTGATTTACCAGAAGAATTGCCATGGAATATGGATGCTACAAATTTTGCATGGCAACCAATAGTGCAAATGCAAGAATTTGGATCATTTTCACACGAAGATCAACTGAAAATTTCTACTAATTTGGTCAACGATAATTGGAGCTCGACGTCGGTGGATTTATCGGGCTACGATATATTTTAAAGACCTTAAATTATAGCCCTATTCAAAGGGTTCAAAGTTCACTACTTTCTTTTTTTTTTTTTTTTTTTTTTTTTAACATTTTCAAGAAAGATATTTATATACATACATATTATAAACACAGAAGTGGTTACTATGAAGTTTATTTTGAAGTAAGTTGGTCAATTGATCAATAGAATACTGACACGCAGGCGGGGTTGTATGTGTGTCAATATTCTATTGACCAATTGACCAACTTAACAAAAAAATAACTTCATGCTAACCGGATCCCATAAACACATGTGATGGACACTACTATACTCATTTAACTGAGGTTACAATAAAATCAGATATTGTTGAGGAGTTAATTATATTTCTCACTTACCAATTACTAGCTACCTGTATGTACTGCTTCCATGACACAAAAAGAATCGCATTTACAATATTTGTAAATATTAAAAAATTATTTTTATTTCATGTATACAGTTAAAAAATATAAGTTTCTAGTCTAGTGATATAATATGACATAAATTTATGATTGTAAACTTAAATACATGGTGTCATTTTATATTATTAATTTTAAAAAATAAACTCATTTAGAGGAATAAAATATTTATAAATGAGAATATTTTTATGTAACAAACATTTTGGATCCATCAAACACGTTTTGAAGATGGGAGCCATACAATACAATCATGAAATGATAATAGTAATAGGACAAAGTTTAGTGGAATGAAAAACTGGTAGAAGAGGCAAGTTCATATGCCTTTTCCGTTCAATTTATTGCAAAATTTATAAGATAAGGAAGCTACATTAATTTATAGCAATTGATATTATGATAAATTGAAATTGATAATTCATTAATTTGAAACAATTTATAGTTATACATTTAGACCACTAGTATTACTAGAACAAATAATATGGCTTAGGATCATCTTTATTACATTTATCTTATAATTTCTCTCAATATATATTCAGTGACACGTTATATTTTAGCAACGGAATAAAATCCATCAACATAATCAGCGACATAAGAAATTTCGGCACAATAAATGTGTTATTGCAACTATTGCTAAAAGTAATATTTGTATAGTTGAACGTGTATCCAAAAAAATTAGAGGATAAATATGTAATGAAGATGATCCTAATCCAAAAATTATATATTGACATAGTAAAAGGTATCGCTTATTGTATCAAGTGTTGCTACAATAATTATAAAAATATCGCTTTTATATAATCTTGTCAAATTAAGGTTATCTTTACACTAGATCTTGAGCGTCCATCTGGATATTGAACGATTGATATAGCCTCTGTCTGCAGTTTAATTTTTAGTATTCCGCATTTTAATACTGCGAATGGGACAAATATCTAAAATATCCTCTTTGTAAAAATCTCCCGTTCGCAATATTTGTGACGCCCCCAAAATCAGTATACATCACCTATTCTGAGTCGTCAAATACATGGTACAAAATTCAAATACAACTTAATTATACAACAGTCGTGTAAAATACGACTAAACATATGTTGTGAGTTTTAATACAAATATTATCATCTAGACAATATACAAACTCAATGAGGTCCTCATTACATTTATTATCACACTATTTCATAAAATAACGACTAATAATGTTATTATCTGGATCAACACTCTGTTCCCCGACTAGTCCCTGCTACGTTCTCATTTAACTGCAGCGGAATAAGCAATACATTAGAAGAGTCAAGTAGAGAATAAAATCTACTATCTTCTATGATTTAAAAGGTTTTTCATGACTTTTATTCTTTGAGACTCGACAAATAAATAATCCACATCATCCACCTTCTACTACGAAAGATATTCATTAGTATCACAACCACAAATTATCCATGCACCCACGACCCAAGATATTCGTGTATTCATCAATGGTCATGATCATGCCAACAATTGTCCATCAATGCACTACGGGTCAATGAGGACTTTTTTCACATCATTTGTAACATTACGGTCATGATTACATCGAATAATCCCTAGTCATAATCATACCAAGTCCATCTATGCACTACAAGCCACATATGACTTTCAACATAATATAAACATGAGGATGATGACAATGATATAAGAATTCAATAAAACAAGTTCAAGAATTAATTTATCCAAGAACTAATAATGTCCAAATTGTCAACATGATACTTCTTTGTAGAGTAACACTCAAGAATGCTCAGAAGAATATTTTCATGAAAAGATCTTTGGATGAAGCGCAAAAATATCTAGGATATTCCACTATTTCATGGAGTATAGAAGTCAAAACTTTAACTTGTTGAGTATAATAAAGAATGGAATAACAAAAGAAATCACCGGGCATGCGATGATAGAATGAATGCAGACGAGTTATTCCAATGAATAATAAATAATGGAACGAGGTCATGCGTAAGCGCATCCGACAAGATATTTCAACGAAATAATAAATAATGGAACCGGTCATGCGTAAACGCCGAAGCAAGATATTCCAATGAGATGGAACCGAATTCAATGCGTAAGCGCAAGCGAGGATATTCCAACGAGAATAATAAATAATGGAACCAATCAAATGCGTAAAAGCACGGACGGTATGTTCCAACGAATAATAAAGAAAGGAACCGAGTCATGCGTAAAAGCCGCATACATGATGTTCCAACAGAATGATAAAGAAGCGAAATAATAGCGAAATCACCATGCATGCGGTGCTTGCGTAAACAGTTATTCCGAAGCATAATGATAAAGAATGGAATAACGGAAAGAATTTCACCAAGTAGAGGGTAGCTGGCATTATCTGAGTTATTCAATGAATAATAAAGAATGGAATAACGAAGTTTTCTTCATGAATACAAAAAATAAATAATACCCCCTTAGAAAGAAAGTCTTTGGATATAGAAGTAGTGAAGTAGCGAACACTTTTCTTCTTTCTCTATAGTTTCTCTCTCTGAGTTTCAAATTGAATTAAGTAAGAAATAATGAAGGAATGAGCTTCATTTATAGAAGAATGGACCGCATAGTAACTAATTTATGAATGGTCCAGTTGATTTACTTTAAACGAATATTCCGTTTTAAAACAAAATTTTTAAATAAAATATAATATATTCTATTTATAATCTAATAAAAGCGAATAACTTTATAAAAGTATTCTATTTTATATAAAAGATTTTTTACTATGCAAACACTATCAGCACTATGCATAATAAAATATAATATATTTTAATTATTGTCTAATAAAAATGAGATAACTTTATAAAAGTATTACATTTTATATAAAAAGATTTTACTATTTGTTTAAAAAAAGCGAATAACTTTATAAAAGTATTACATTTTATATAAAAAAGCTTTTACATTTTTATTACATTAATAATACTAAATAAACAAAACTCATCATCATTATTATAATTCACAATATTAATCGACCAATGTCGTTCCCGTGAAAGAGGGGCTTTTCTAATAAGGATTTCTCCCCATTTAAGCGCAATTAATTAGGTGACCAAAACTCTCCTTGACAGAACTTCTAGACATCGTTAATATTGCAAATAATAATATTAATAACTTTGTCATCTCAATTATTGATTAATAAATATTGACAATAATTGAATCAAATAACGTGAGATACAATGCAGTAATTACTGTAACAATAATTGAACAAAACTGAGTGACTTCTCACATAAGTATCAATAATCAATACCGTGAGCTACTGTGTAACTACGCGTATTACTGTACTTTTAACACCGGGTGTTTCAACAGTTAACGGTAAAACTTCCGTCGTTATTTTTATAAAGTATTTTTGTCGTTTTCTCAATCCGACAATAATTCCGCTGTGGAGTCCACCAATGATTGTGCCGTTGTACGAATATTCCCTGTTAAAATGAATATTCCCCGACCAATCGAATATTATATAACAACTTGCGTACTTTGAAAAATTTATAAATATTACCCACAACTATAACATTATATCAAATTTTCTCCATAATATTCAAAAATGATATTTATAGAAAATTCATCTTTATTTATAAAAGTTGGGGTCTTACAACCTCCCCTTCTTATGAAATTTCGCCCTCTAAATTAGGGTACGTACCTGGTATGTCGAAGAGGTAAGGATACCTTGATTTCATTTCAGATTCTAACTCCCAAGTCATTTCCTCAACATCGTGGTTTCTCCACAAAACTTTGACTTGAGGTATAACCTTGGAGCGTAGAATATGTTTCTTCGTATCCAAGATTTGAACAGGAACCTCTTCATACGTCAAATCTTCCACTATTTTGTCCGGTTCTAACTCAATAATATGGTTCGGATCTTCCACATATTTACGTAACATGGATATGTGAAAAACGTTATGAACACGAGACATACTTGGCGGTAAAGCGAGTCTATAGGCCACAGTTCCTACTCGATCAAGGATTAAAAATGGGCCAATGAATCGAAGATTGAGCTTTCCTCTCTTTCCAAATTTCGTAACTCCTTTCCATGGAGCAACACGTAACAACACATGATCTCCAATATCGAATTCCATGTCCTTTCGATGAAGATCAGCATAACTCTTTTGTCAATTTTGTGAGGTTTTTATACGTTGCCGGATCGTTTGAATCTTTTTCGTAGTCATACGTACCAACTCCAGTCCTAACAACGTTGCTTCACCCACCTCATTCCAGCATACTAGAGAACGACACTTTCTTCCATACAACGCCTCGAATGGAGCCATGCCAATACTTGTTTGATAACTGTTGTTGTAGAAAAACTCCACCAATGGTAAGAACTTGTCCCAACTTCCCTTGAAGTCAAGGACACAGTCTTAATAAATCTTCAAGAGTTTGAATAGTCCTCTCCGACTGCCCATCCGTCTGAAGATGATATGCCGAGCTAAATCGTATATTTGCCATCATCACATGGGTCCCTGGAGTCTTTAACTCTATCTCCATCCTTTACAAGTTACACAAAATGGGCCTTTGTTTTGACAATATCGCACTCGTACTTGCATATGATCTTCTACTCAATGCGTCAGCTACCACGTTCACTTTTCCAAGATGGTATTGGATGGTATGATCATAATCTTTCAACAGTTCAAGCCAACGTCGTTGTCGCATGTTGAGTTCCTTTTGAGTGAAGAAATATTTGAGGCTTTTATGATCCGTAAAGATCACCACCTTCTCCCCATACAAGTAATGCATCCAAATTTTAAGTGCGAAGACAATAACTGCTAACTCTAGGTCATGAGTAGGATAATTCCTCTCATATTCTTTGAGTTGTCTTGAGGCATAGGCTATGACTTTCCCATGTTGCATGAGAACACATCCCAAACCTTTGCTCAAGCATCATTTGTAGATGACAAATCCTCCGAGCGGATGGTATTGTCGAGCAGTCTTTGAAATGAGTCTCCTCTTGAGTTCTTGAAAACTCTTCTCACATTCTTTGCTCCAACCGAACTTTGTACCTTTTCGAGTCAGCTGAGTTAATGGAGTAGCTATTCGAGAAAATCCTTCCACGAATCTCCGATAATAACCAGCTAAGCCGAGAAAGCTACGTACTTCGGTCACTGATTTAGGTTGCTCCCAGCTTTGAATTGCTTCAATCTTTGCCGGGTCAACGGATATTCCATGACTTGATACTAAGTGCCCAAGGAATGCTACTTCCTCAAGCCAGAACTCACATTTCTTCAACTTGGCATAAAGCTTGTATTCACGAAGCTTTTGGAGTGTCAGCCTCAAGTGTTGCTCATGATTTTCACGGCTTTTGGAATAAATAAGGATGTCATCAATAAAGACGACCACAAAGTGATCCAAATATTCCTTGAATACTCGGTTCATCATATCCATGAAGGCAGCAGGAGCATTAGTCAATCCAAAGGACATGACTAGGAATTCATAACGCCCGTAATGAATTCTGAAAGCCGTCTTTAGAATGTCATCGGTTCTAATCTTTAATTGGTGATATTCAAAACGAAGATCAATCTTTGAAAAAGAATTTGGCTCCTTGCAACTGGTCAAACAGGTCATCAATACGTGGCAATGGGTACTATTTTTGATGGTGACATGATTCAACTCCCGATAATCAATACAAAGTCGCATACTCCTATCTTTCTTCTTCACGAATAGAACAGGAGCACCCCAAGGAGACGTACTAGGGCGAATTAAACCAATGTCTAACAATTCTTGCAATTGGGTCTTTAACTCCTGAAGTTAAATAGGAGCCATTCGATATGGGGCTTTGGAAATGGGTTTTGTACCGGGTTAAAGGTCGATAAAAAATTCAATTTCACGCTATGGGGGTAGGCCAGGAAGTTCTTCAGGGAATACATCAGGAAATTTATTAACAATAGAAATATCATTCAAAACTGACGTATTTTTGTTTTTTGAGGTCACAACTTGTAAAGCAGTTAAAGTAGGCCTCTCCAGAATGGCATTATAAGCAGAATCTACATGCACAACATAAAATTTCCAAGTTATTTCTACCTATTTGGGAGCCGTTCCGAAGATGACCGACAGCTCAATAGTTCCAGTAACCTTGACTGGATCGTTGCTGAAGCCATACAAAGGAGCCTCCTGCCCGATCTCCATCTTCTGCCCGTCCAGATGCATCCTCTGATAAGCGTGGACATACAGAATATCCACAGAAGACCTATTATCGATCATCATTCGCTTCATATCCATCGAACCTACTTTTACAGTCACCACCAATGATCCCTCATGTGGTTCGATGGTTTCCAAAGGGAAATCCTCATCAGTAAAAGAGATTACCCTACCAGGATAAGGTCTGTCAGTCTTCGGGAGGGTACCCACCACCGACATGACCGAATCTAGGTAGCTTTGACGCTTCTTTCCAACAAGCTTGCCAGAAGTGCCCCCGGTTATGACTTCTACCACATGCCTTGCAGTTGCCCGAGTCGGCAACGCTTCTTTGAACCCACCGAAATTTGCTGAACAGTCTCTATCCTTCTGCCGGGCTTGTTGAGTCATTCTTGTAGCCACATACTGAACTAAGGTCGCACCTTAAACTTTCCTCTCGATGAAGTCCTTCAGACTAGCACAATCATTTGTATCGTGACCCGAAGCCTGATGATAATCGCAATACTTACGAGAATTACCTTTTCCGGGCTTAATGTTATCTCGAGGTGGTTCGTAAATAGGTTGATTTTGGATTTGGTCTAGGATGGCCGCCCCATCAGTATTGAGTGCAGTGTACGTCCTATTAACTCTTTGGGCATGAGCAGACGAACGACCTCCCCCCTGTCTCCAGTTGTTATTGTATTTCTTTGACCCACCATCATAGTGGTCTTTACTTCCTTCATTTTTCTTCTGGTCCCCTTCTGTTTTGTCCCGATCTGTCTCCTTAAGCCAATCTGAAGAAGGATGTTTGAGACTATTCATGGCTTCCTCTACCACGATATAGCCTTCGTCTTTGTCGAATGCTTCAACAAGACTCTTCGGGTGGTGAAACATCAACTTCTTCACCAACTTTTCTGATTTGACTAGATCTAACCCATTCTGAAATAGTCCAACGGCTTGTAGATCATTCAGGTCTATCACTTGGCCGACTGCTTCATGGAATCGTTTTACATATTGGCCCAAAGACTCATTTGAATATTGTCAAACGTGAGCCAATGAGTCGGTTGGTTTTCCTCTCCTTTTGTTGATCCCAAAGCGAGCATGGAACTTACTGCACATGTCTGCCCAAGACGATATTGAATCTGAAGGCAAAGTCCCCATCCACTGCCTGACATCCTTTCGAAGTGTTGTGACAAAGGTATGACACTTAGCAGCATCGCTAAAGTCATAATAATCCATCAGTCGGTCGAACGCTGACTGTGGTTATAGGGATCCCCAGATCCATCGTAGCTTTCTATATGGGGCAACTTCTTACTGGGGTCAGCTTTTTCTTTAAGAATCTCCACGGAAAATGGAGATGCCTTCTTTCCCGAAGTATCTTTTATTTGCTGGACTTCGGCAAGCTGCTACCGAAGTTCTTTTAGTTCCTTAACCAGATACTCCACCCCTTCTGGCTGAGATGATGCTTCTTTTTCCAGTGACTCTTTTCTCTTCTGAGTAGACCGGGCATTAACAGTAGAATTCCCAATCTTCACGGGACTTTTTTCGACGATGAGTGTCCATAGGGCGAGGTGCCCTCAGTTGACTCTCAGGAGTATGTCCTCTGGATCTGCTCCGTCCCTGAGCTCGGCCGCTATGGTGAGAATGTGCAAGGCATATTGCCTTCTTTGTATTCTCGGGAGTGTATTCCCTGGATCGGCCTTTCTGTCTGCTTCGACCCTGCTCCTTAGAGCCGACAGGGTGAGGTACCCTCTTCGATCTTGGAGGAGTAGGGCTTGTGGACCTTATTCGATCCCGAGGTTGGCCCCGAGATTCACGACCCGAATGGGCATGTTCCTTCCCGCTCCGATGCCCACGTTCCTCGGACTAACATAACTGGAAGCTTCATCCCTTAACTCCGCCATCCGAGACATCTGCTCAGCTATATCCTGTCGTTGTTTCAAAAGTACCTCCATGGCCCTATCGGTTTCGTCTGCCATCTTGGCCAGCTTGGAGGCCTTATCATCCTGATCATCTCGGTATCGAGTTCTAGGTGAAGTGCCTTCTATCCGTTTCTGACCATGACCAGATCCCTTCTCAGCCGTGAAAACCAGCCTTCGCTTAACGTTACTCACGGCCTTCGGACGAGAACCCTCTGATGGATGTTTGGAAGTTGTGCTAGCATGAGCGCTTACCGCAGGTCCCAAACGATCTTTGACGGATACTCGTGGTGTGGATTCACTTGCAGCCATCGGCTATCCTTCAAGTGTAGGCGTTCTACTCTTCCCCGTGGATTTCGACGTAAAACGAACACAATTTGTGATTGAAAAATGTTCAAGACATTAGAACTCACCCCTCCTTCTAGCGCCAATGTTAACGCCAAGATCTTTCCTCACGTCCCAATCACCAAGACGTGTCCGATATCCTGCACAATTCAACAAGTCAACACCAAAAGCTTGACGGCTTGACCGTCGGGGGATAGCTCCGGCGTGAGAGTCAGTATCGGCGATCACAAGGTTAACAATGGAGGAAAATATGTCTAGTGTATTGAGAGAGATAATAATTTGGATAAGTGATTAGTTGTTACTTTTCCCTTGTGTGATCCTTTCCCCATATGCACTCCAAAACCCGGTTTACTGTGCCACCCACTATCCCTGACACAGCCCTCTCCCACGTCCGGTGATTCACCTGCTACTGCATAACCTTTGTCCACCGCCGGCTATTACAGTCACATCCTCATTAATGCCATGCAGACGGTGACAGAGATAACAGTCAACTGTTATCTTTTGTCATGATTACCGGTCAAAGATAGGATAAGAGACAATTTGCATAATGGACCGATCCAATGACGAAGCCCAATAATAAAGATGACCCATCTGACCGGATCCAACCGAAATGACCCAATAGAATAATCAAATAACTCAGCCCAATCTATTCGGTCCAAAAGGTAAAATATATCGGTCCAAGGGAGGAGCCCATTCGACCTGGCCCAATACGAAAAGTATTATGGCCCAACAAGCAGGTAGTTTAACTTAATTACATGCTTATTCCGGAGAATATTTATCCAATGAAAACGTTAGTTTATCAAGAGATCGAATTAAGGTTTTAATGTTACTTATATTACTCCCTCTGTTCAGTTTTAATTGACGTTTTAAAGTTATGCACTTATATTAAAAAAAATGCAATTAATATTTTGTTTGATGGACTAAACTGAGTATAAAATTTTAATATTAACCTTCTAGAATTTATTGAAAAGATACAGAGAAACAAATTAGCCTTTAATCATAAAAGATAATACGGAAAATTAAGCATTAATGTTTCCTTAAAATCTTCAAATTACAAATATAAAAGAAAAAAAATCTTTCTAAAAAGACAAATAAAAAAAAACAGAGGGAGTATTATGTAAATTACCAATTCATTGGGTCTTGTAAATTAAACTAGGAAAATGGAAGTATACTCCCTTCATCCCTTTTTAAATGTCGTTTTAGAGAAGGATTTTTGTCGTTTAAATTTGTCATTTGAGAATTTTAATTAAGCATTAATTGCTTAATTTTCAATATCACCACAAATATTAAATATTATCACTATTTTTTGCCTAATAAATAACACATCTTTTTTTTAAATACAAGGACAATATAAACAAGGGAATTGTTAAATCCACAACACTTTTGGTTATTTCAACAACAAAAGTGTCGTTGTAGATGTATAGCGACGGTGAAAACTGTAGCTATAGGATCTATAGCGACACTTTTGTTGTGAAAATAATATTTTCTGTTGTGGATTTAACAGTTACCTATAAACAATTAATAATATATTAATACTAGTATATAATTATATATTTTCTTAATATTTATCCATAATTCTAAAATAATATTAAAGAACAGAGGGAGTATATGGTTTAGGAACTAGTTGTAATCCTTTGTCTAGGATTTTAGGAGAAGACCTCGGAATCATGTGGGTGTTTCACGTAGCTTTCACCATGGATAATTATTTGGGGACAGAGAATCAAATCAATAGCTTTCACGTCTCAACTTGTTAATTGCTCTCTCTCTCTCTCTCTCTCTCTCTCTCTCTCTCTCACACACACACACACACACATTCTCTCTCAAGATTTCAAAATGTAACTGTAAGTTCGACTGTATTGTAAATAATGTCTCAACTATACTTACTGTGAGCATCATTAACATATTAATTATGACTTTTTAGGGTATTAATTTAAAGTTGGGGGAATATTGTAATACCCCGCAAACATAATATGTAGGTATAGGAAACTGATATTTCTGCATAATTTTTAATATTTTTATATGAAAATCGTTGTTATAGATCTTATAACGACGATTTTTACTGTCGTTATACATCTGTAACGATACTATTCATGTAAAAATATCAAAAAATCATATAAAAATATCAATTTTTACTAATATATATAAAGTTTTTACTCTACTTCTTCTACGAGTATCATTAACTTGTCATAAATTTTATATGAACCTGTAGTGGGTTGTACTCATAGACAATGTAAGAACTTAATTCCAAATTTGAGCTTAAATTAACTAGTAATTACAGTAACAATCTCTTTTAACTCTCTGCAACTAAATCACAAATTAATGAATACATCATAGCCCATAACTATCTCTTACAAAAATGTTAATACCTCTTTTGTTTCATATAAATAGTCATTAGTTGTATTTTTTGTTCCAAAAAAAATTCTCTTTATATTAATATTAGTATAAAATGATTCAACGTGCTGAAGTAGTTTACAATCATAACCACTCTCAAAATTTAACTAATTGTTTGTGGGGTTCTGATCACCATGCAATGAAATGGTGGGAATTTTGAATAAGGTAGGCTATGTGGAAGTCTCACCATTTCCATGTAAATGATGATCGATCTCATTTGGAGTGAGAGAATAGACAGCTACAAATATTTAGTGGTTGATGTAATTGATTGGCTAAAAATGGGTTTATGATTATGGTCGCTCTAAGGTTTCTGTTTGGCACTATTATCACTTGTAATACCTTGAAACTGATTATTAACAATATATATTACTAGTACATTAATGTAATGAAAAAGACTTGTCGGATTGGGTGAGTTTGGTCATGAAGAAGAAGAAATAGTAAACCACTATGTAATGCCAACCTTCTTCCTCTTCAGAGTGGGTAGCAACCAGATACTCCTTCCATTTCTTTTTACTTGTCATTTTAGAAATTGAAATTTTTTCATTTTTATTTGTCATTTTTATATATTTTAAAAAAGTCTTACTTTCTCATATTAAATACTAACTCGTTTCTCTTTTATCTTTTTCAATGAATTTTAGAAGGGTTGTATTTAGATTTTATAATTATTTAGGTGATTTAGTCAAAACATTAATTACATTTATTAATCTTTGTGTTTTTTCCGGGGGCAGAACAGTCCCTTGGTTCAGTGGGGTCAAATTTGATGAAAAATTATCAATAAAAAATAAAAATATAATACAATAAATCACAAAATTAAATAATGCTCATATATTGTTCACAATAACATTTTTCGAGACTACGTAACTTTAAATTGTTGCAAGGTAGTCTCATTTTCAATAGCTACAAAAATTTCATTTTCAATAATGTAATTAAGTTACTAAAAAATCATTCATCCATTCGCCTTTGAATTTTTATTTTTTTATTGGTCGAAGTTGCTACAAAAATATTATGATAGCCTCATTTTAAACAATTGCAAAAAATCACAAACAATTACTAAATTTGTGAAATTATAAAAAAGAAAAATTACAATATGCTTTAAAGATTTTTTCTTATGGGTTAACATTGTGATTAAATGACCGAAAAAAAAAGAATAAAATATGAACAAATTTTAGATAAACACTTTATATAGAAGGTAGGGAGAGGAGGACAAATTGACCCCCCTAAAAATTCAATGAGGGTCAATTAACCCCTCTGCCCTAAGACAGATCCGCCACTGATCTTTTTCTAAAACGACAAGTAAAAAAAATAGTGGGAGTATTACACTGTTACTCCATTCGACTTTCAAGTCTCATTTTCAATTTTCAAAATGAATGCTAATTTTCTAAAATCAATGGAAATATTCGATTTGAAAGACTATATTGTCCTTTGAAACAATACAAAATAGAGTTTGATTAAGTACTTGTTTAATTTGCCAATCAGCGAAATGCAGTTGAAAATTTTGTTCATTTACAAATAACTTATTTTAAACGCAACGTATTTAACTTACAAACGTTACGTTTGTTTGGGGTACAAATTAACACAACGCTTCAAAAATTGTGCAGGACGGGTGCGATGCGGTTGGACCTCCAAACGCATCAAATGATATCATTCCAAACGCTCTAAACATCATTATACAATTGTTGGAAAATATAGCAATTAACAAGACGAATAATACAGTAAATTGGAACAACTTATCTGAAAAATCGAGGCATAGCGAAGCTACTGTCCTAAAAAGTGATTTCGCTCCCACTGATAATTATCACAAATACAAATGGGCTGCCGGCAGTCACTCTTCAGGATTCAACGGCGAAGTCTCTGATCGTGTGTACTCACAGAAGGAGACCTTGGACCTGTCTATGTGGATTGTCCGATGAACAAAAGTATTTTGAAAGAAGAAGATGTTTTTATTCATCAGATTTTACATGTAGAACAAAAGTTATGCCTTGAGGGAGAAGAAGAAGTATATTAACGTTGGATTTTAATGAGACTCGGAGAGTCTGAATGAGACACTCGGGAGTTCTGAGAAAACATACGATGACTCGGGAGTTACTGAAAACGTCAAAAAGAGTTATGGTTTTGGTACTAAATAAAATCATAAATTTGAAGCATAACCAACAATCCCCCACATGATTCAAAATTATCAAAGAAAAAAAAATTTAAAAGGAAGTGAGAAGGACAATGGATTTTAGATGTATAACGTCGATACCTTGTTGATTTGAATCGACACTTAGTGGAACAAGTTCATGATTGTAGATTATAGGTGAACTATATTCTTGAACTCATTATCTATGATACAATCAATTGAATTTGCACACATATTTAAAAATTCTGAATCCACACAAGTCCGCGGTTGGGAGCATTCTAGGCCATGCGCCATATCCCAGATTTTTATAAAGACTTTAGAGAGTTTGCCAAAGACTCTAATAGGAAGCGACCTACACTTCCACCTTTATATAGGTGAACCCATCAAGTGTATACTGACATACACCACCCTTTAGTTTTATGAGTTTCATTAAGAATCTAAATGATTCATCATATTATAATTTGTCAGTAAACACCTCATGCACACAAGAAGGGATATAAATAATTGTAGTGCTAGTATTAAGTAATCACGTGACTTGTTGTTACCCATTGAACCCATGGGATCTCCAATCACATGGGTTGGGTTTCCATCGCGTATTACTTACTCAAGTTGTTGGCAATAGTCTCATCCCTCTGGATCCTTCTTGGACACTCTTTTTAATCAATTCCTTTGTAAACAGATCTGCTAGGTTCTTTTCAGACCTCACAAATTCCATGGAAATAACATTTTTTTACTGATCAGTCCTCATTCAATTATATGTCTCAAGTGAATGTCTCTGTTTCCCATTATAAACATGGTTCATTTCTTGTCCAATAACAGCTTGAGAATCACAATGCAGAGATATAGAAGGAATTGGTTTAGACCACAACAATATGTCTGCCAATAAATTCCTTAGCCACTCTGCTTCTGTACCTGTTAATTCTAATGCAGTAAATTCAGGTTTTATATTAGATTTAGCTGTACAAGTTTATTTAGCAGATCTCCAAGAGACAACTCATCCACTTAAAATAAACACATATCTACTAATGGAGCTTGTTTCATCATTAACAGATACCTAATTAGCATCACAAAATCCTTCACAAGATCATTGGAATGCATTGTCACGTCTAATAAAGTATTTAAAAGGAACAGTTAATGTAAGTGTACATTATGCGTATATCTGCTAAGTCTACTAACGACATATGCAATATCAGGTAGAGTACAATTCATTAAGTACATTACACTATCAAAGATTCTGGCATCTTCAGTTTGTGCAATACCAATCCCCTTTATGCACACACTAGTTCACAAGGTGTTCCTAATGGCTCTTCATTAAAGAAATTAAATTCCTTAAGAATTCCACATAATGAGACTAAGATAAAAACAACCCATGTGCATTTTTATTAATTCTCATGCCAAGAATCAAGTTCGTTTTTCATGTCAAATTTAGAGAATAAAAATATTTTAATAGTTTTCACAACTTTCTCATCAGTACCAAATATCAGCAAATCATCCACATATAAATAAATAATCACATCACAATTTTCATGCTTTGTATCTCATGCTTATATCACATTTCTCATGCTTTACATCTTATGTATAATTCGCATTTTATACATGCTTCATCTTTCTCATATTGTACATTTATACATGCTTGACATCTGATACATGCTCCATAATGCTCATACTTTGCATTTCTCAAGTTATATAGTTCACATAGAACAATTAACTTAAATCATCAACAGACTATTAACAGTTCTTATCACATTGGTGCACGAAGTGCACATTAAAACAATTCACAAGAATTTCACATAATGCTGAACATTAGCACATAACAAGTAGTATTGAAAAACTTGCTTTAAAGTTATCAATAGACTGGTCAGCTTTTAACTTCTTTTTAAACACCCAAAAGATTTACATTTTAGCTAGGCAAAATAACTAGCTCTCATGTATGATTACTCATAATGGATTCTAGCTCACTATTAATGACATCTTTTCAAAAGATTGCATCAAATGATTCCATTGTTTCTTCATAAGTTTTAGGGTCACTTCAGTTATCAAAAGTCTATATGCAACACCCATTGTATTATGTCCAATTCTTTTTTTCTTTTTTTTTTATTTTAAATTCTGGTATAGCTACTTTAGCTAGACACCCCCACATTTTAAGATACCCCAAGATAGGTGCATGTTCCTTCCATACTTGACATGGTAAAGAGTCTATCCTTTTATGTGGAACTCTCTTAAAAATTGATTATTCAGAAAGGCAAGCTCTCCCCACATATTAGAAGGTAAGGTTAATTAACATGACATTCATCATATCTTTAAGTGTTTTATTTTTTCTTTCTAACTAATTTTCAACCTCAGTTTTATTTAATAAACATTTCTTTCGCTTCATCTTTTAAAGGCAATGAGATAGATTTGATTATATCTAGAATTATCATCATTGTTCACTAATTAACATAAAATAATAGAACATAAAAATAGAAGAAAGACTTCGTTTGGCTTAGGAAACACAATCCATATAAATGCTCAATTATTTACCATTAATCTTTCAGCTCATAAGACGTGAATTTAGAAAATAATTCAATTAAATTACTAAAACCTATATCACCCCACTAGGAACAAGGATACATATGTTATTACAACATGGTAATTTAATTCCAAGCACCAACAATTAATATTTAAAAAAAATATTAACAAAGGAATTAAATAACAGACAATATTACTCAATTAATATTTCAAGTATGCTATAAACACATTAAAATACTTTCATAAAATTTACAACAGTATCTTATCATCACCAAAAGTTATGTAATTTTCTGGAATTTTTCTGAAGATCATGCAAATTATCACAATTAATTAACTATTGCATATTTAAATTAGAAATTAACTAAAATTATTCAAATATATTAATTTTCCAAAACATTAGTAGAAATATTAATTTTATGCCAATAATTAATGTCATTAAATTTTCAGAATTTAATAATCACAATAACTATTTATTAATTGATTTCATTGATTAAACAATTAATAAAACATTTTCTAGAATTAAATAAAAATCTGTCATTTTGTGTATCAAATAAATTATATATTTTCCTCCTACTGCATCAGCTTTCAAACCTTTACAATTCAAGGATTATAACCTCTCATCTGATGCCCCTCATCAACCACTCAACCTTAAGTATGTAATTATTAAAAGTTAAGTATTCACTCAATCTATCAAGATTTCCGTACTGACAGTATATAATCAACCACTTATCAATCCGTGTTTGAAGTTCACGACTCCAAGTAAATCCAAAGCCCATTCTATTGGAAAGGGACAGTTGTTAGATTTCTGTAAAATTTGCAATAAGTGGCTATTTTTGTCCTTACTCGTAGATTGATTAGTCATACAGACAAATATGTTTCCCTTCAATGGAAACATAAGTTCCAATTTAAAATTCAACCGGTTAACAAAAATCATGAATTCAATATGATCAATGGATAAGACCAAAATTATTAACATATCATGACATTTGTGTGCACGGACAGATTTTGTAGGCTGCTATTTTTTTTTTTGTTTTTTTTAATGTACGACGATGCCCTGAAACCGGAATAGTTTCTTCTTTACCGAGCATACCATGGGATGCAAATAAATATTTGTTCTTTTTTTAGGATTTGTATGATCAAGACATTAGGCAGAAACCAGGATTCTAACCAAAATGCAGTTGTACAAACACATTTGCCATAACAAGCATACAACCATTGCATGTGCAATTAAGTCCACACAAGTAGAACAAATAAAAGAAAGGAACTCCTGTAATTGCATTCACTCCCAAACCTCATTTTTTAATTGCAAGTATTTATGCATGTTGTTCTTAGCACTAGTGATATATTTGACACACTACATTAAGTAAAATTTAAAATGAATCTAACAGATTGTCCATGTTTCCATGTTAACAAGGCTATGCTAAATTGTCTTTTGAAGACCAGGACAACATCCTTTCGATTTTACCAAATATCCGAAATACAACAACTTGAAAAAGGAACCATACAAGTGTCTGGAATATCAAAAGCAGCAGCATCTTGGTTGATTTATTATTATTATTATTATTTTTTATATAGGAAAAAATCCCTTGACTATCATATAATTTCAATGCCTGTTAGAAAAAAAAACTTCACCAGTATAACCCTGGTTATGTATTATTATTCTTGTTAATAGATTAAATTACTTTTTAGATTGTTGGAAAATATAGCAATTTACAAGACACATAATACAGTAAATTAGAACAACTTATCTGGAAAACCGAAGGCGTAATAAAGCTTCATCATCCTAAAAGTGATTTCATTTCAATCGATAATTATCACAAGTACAAATGGGCTGCCGGCGGTTACTCTCCAGGATTCAACGGTGAAGTCTCCAATCGTGTGTACTCACAGAAGGAGACTTTGGACCTGTCTATGTGGATTGCCCGATGAACAAAAGTATTTTGAGAGAAGAAGATGTTTTATTCACTGTATTTTCTGTGTAGAACAAAAGTTGTCTGCTTGAGGGAGAGGAAGAAGTATATTAACGTTGGATTTTAATGAGACTCGGGAGTTACAATGAGACTCGGGAGTTACAATGAGACACTCGAGAGTTACAGAAAACGTACAGTACTCGGGAGTTACAGAAAACGTCAAAAAGAGTTATGGTTTTGGTACTAAATAAAACCATAAATTTGAAGCATAACCAACAATAAGTATTATTTGATTAAATATTCTTTTGTGATGGGTAGTTTTTCCATGTGCATCTTGAGGGTAACCTTGTGACACGATCTTGACCGAGCTTGCATCGATCAACAAAGGCTCAACTCAAATTTCAAGGATTCAACGAATGGTTGCGAGTAGTAATTGGACAAAATTCAACACAAGGATGCTTACATTGGAGTTCAAGTCAATTGGGTCCGTGTACATTGCATGGATAGAAGCTTATAATCTATCACGCGACAACATGAGGTTGGAATGCATGGAACGAAGAAGAAGGATTCAAGTCAAAGTCAGTATACCAAGCCAAGAGATCGAATGAACTGTCCGGCCAAAAACAGGGACTTCGCCTCGACGAGCTCACCAAGGCCATTGAGCTCGCCCCGGCGAGCTCGCCTCTGTCCAGGCTCGTCACTCCCCCGACTGAAACTGCCCCAATGCCTTGCTCTTTGTTTTTTTCCGTCCGAAGAACTTACTAATTCATTTGACTTCGCCCCAGCGCCGACTTCGCCCGACAAAGTTACATAGTTCATTTGACTTCGCCCCGACGAAGTCATTGATTTTCAGTTAGATACTTTACGCGTTTTACTAGTAATATGTAATTTAGTTGTTTTGTTTAAATCTTAATACATTATTTGACCACAAATTATCACCGTGTGTATAAAAGCTTAACGGTTATCAAATATTGAATGTGCTTCATTTTATTTTATTTTTTATTATTATTTTTCAGTTTTGATGTTTTCTTTTTATTACTTATAGTACAATTTTTTCCTTTTTGAATAACTACTTTCGTTGTTTAGTTCAATTGATTGTACTCAAATTTTATATTCTGTTTTTGATAGTTATGCAAAACGGTAAGAGCTGCTAGAATTTTCACTGAGCAAAAACGTTTAAGCTTTATATTCGATTGAATTTTAAATTTGTAATTGGTATTTACCAGGTAGATATTTCAATTTATATTTTTTAGCATAAACTTTATAACACACAAGAATATTAATGTAGAAAGTACTAGGGTAGATTCCTGTTTGTAAAAAGTTTTTTGTTCTCGCGTGAGTTATGCTGATTACGTCCTCTTCACTAAGGAAATGACACTGCTGGTTGGTTATACAAAATAGACAAATAATGAAAATTAGTGATAAATTAGTACTAGTTTAGTTTCTTAATTAATTACCTGGTGCTTAATCAATTTCTTCAACTCTCTTTTCTTCCATTTTTGTAGATCATTCAACTTATTATTCTATTATAAATTAATGTTGTAGGTTATTCATTAGACATTTTGATGTGCAATACATTTTTCAGGTTGCTTTAATGGCTCTAATAGAGCGTTTAGATGTCGTGCTAGCTGTTCCAATAACATAGGCGGAACTAGTCGGGGGCGGGGGCAGCTGCCACCGGTAGGGTGGCGGTCCAGGCGGAGATAGGGGTGGCGGGGGCGAGGGCGAGGGCGGGGGCGGGGGCGGGGGCGGAGGTGGGGGGCGCAACCAGGCGCCGGCGAGCAGGAGCAGCAGGTTATCTTCTCTCCCACACTTTCTTGTTCGCTGCTTCTCATTTTTGACTGCGTAATTTCAACAAACACCTTCCGTGCATTGCGGTATTATCCCAGTTATTGATGAAAGGAAGCAAAGCGACCGTCTTATCATTTGCTGAAAAATGCAAGGTCTTTATCCCCTCTCTCATTTTCTCTGTCTATATATATATATATATATATATATATATGTATGTATGATATAGATCTTGATTTTACTTCCAACTTTTTACAGAATATATTGTCATCAAATTGGCAAGGCCAACTCAATACCATCATGGCCGACGCTAAAGGAAGTTATTGATAATAACTCTTGTCAAATAATTTCAACACGAGCTAATTCATTTTATCCTTTATTTTATTTTTTGAACTATCATTTTATTTCAAATTGTGCGTTAGGCGATGCTTTGATGGTTTTTTATTTTTTAATGTTCTGGGTTATCTGTTTTTTAGCAAGGGAGAAATTCACTCTTCAAAAGTTAAGTACTTTGTCAAGAAAGGGAAGCCTTACATTTGGGTACCTGAGGACGATTTGCACAATGTGGTATGTAGCCTGTTTGCAATGTAGTTCATGATGTTTTACTTTGAAGTTCATTTTCAGAATTGGGTGCTTTATTTTTATTGTGATTATCTTACACTTATGCCTCAAGTCTTGTGGTGTTTGGGATGTCCATGAAAATTGAATCGCCGCTGTACTCGTTTAATCGTTTTGCCATAATTATTTTTCCCATTATTTTTCCCATTAGGCCATTACTGCTTTGCCGGTGCTTATTCAGTTATTCTTAATTATTTTTCCCATTACTGCTTTGGTCAGTTGGTCATTAATTGATAGATAGATTATGTATGCTTTTATGGTATAAATCAGTTAGCTTTTTGATTGAATTAGTGACATGGAGTATAGTTGTTAGTGTGCGGAGTAATAAGGATGGCGAATTCTGGTTGTTCACTAAAAGTCCTCTTAGGACTGTTTTTGCTAAAAACTAGGAATTAAGCAAAGCCAAGACCCAAACTATATACATATATGCTTTATATAGCTAATTAAAGAGATTGGGCAAATCGAATCATGAAAAGGCATTTTAAAATCAAAATAAAAAATTATTGTGTCCGGTCATTTTTGGGACATGTTATGACCTGTCAAATGAATCTAAAAAATTAGTGTGTCCGGTTAAAATTTTTGACCCCCCCTACAAAACCGCTCTGGTTCCGCCACTGTCCAATAACCCGGAAATTCATGAAAATGAAAATAATGAGACCCATGCCGATGAACCTCATGCAAAGGAGGAAAATATTCATGAGAATGATGAAGGTATATTCGAGAATTTTCCTTGCATACCAAATATGGATGGTCAATAAATCAAATATGTGAATGGAGTAGAAGTATTTTGTAAAATCATAAAAGGAAGGTAAGATAAAAAGGTTGAAATTCTTAATTACCGGGTGAGTATTTGCACTCCATCCAAATTATACATATAATCAAACTGTAGCCTAATTCCTTTTATGCTTCTTTCATAAGAGCCTTCGTCCCCAAACTATTTTCTTGGTAATTGAAAGATATGTGAAATGTAGAGAGTAGAGGAGGAGCAATTTATATACTGGTGGATGAGTACAGACCCTACTGCAGTCCACTGTCCATTTCATTAGTACTCCATCAACAGTTCAACACTGCTATTAATATTGGTCATTAATACTGGTCATTTTGTTCAAGAACTCTTAAAAACAATGATAATTTATAAATACCATTATTAATAGAATTGAGGTTTTATATAAGGTTAAATTTAACATACATTTCCGATGTTAGGCAAGAATATCACCTACGTAGGACAAACGAATTAATTAAGTTGGTAATAAGGAGATAGAATAAAAGGGAGGAAAGGGAATGGAAACGCCATGAATTTCACAGCTCGGACTCGGATTATGTAATATGTTCTGTATCTTCTGCTTTCATTATAGAAAACATATATTGGTTAATCAGACAACACATATAACATTGTAACCAAGAAAGAAGCCTGAATATAAACAAGAATATTTATTTATATAAGAAAGCGTCTATACCTAATATCACAATGAATCTTATAAAGAAAAATCATGGCTTTGTTGATTGCTGAAGAGTATAGTACAAAAGTAGTAGTCCTAGTATTTCTTACTCCACAGTTATTTAGTGCCAAGCTTCACTTGTATGTATATAGAAACTAACTCAGGTTCACCTTGTGTGCCTAAAACCATGTATAAAGGGAACCTCCTCTTATCTTTTTTGGAAAATCAGCAAGTCAAATGTTGTAAACAACCAAGAAGTAGACAAACTAATAACTTGGCCACAACTATATGTACTAGCTAGCCTAGCCTGGCCTAGCTATCTCTTCCAGCTCACTAGACGTAAGAGGAATTTGTTGACCTCTGTTGGATCGCGCAAAGAGTATGAAGCCATGGTATCTTTAGAAGTGGAAGAAACAACAATAGGATAGCCTTGTCCCCTATTCCGCATAACCTTCAAGAATTCGCAAACAAATGACAAAAACAAACTAGATAGATATTAATTGAAATGCAAAATGTGGGTTTGTTATAGCTTTTGTTATGTAGTTGAAAGGAGCACTAATTTATATACTGGTGGATGAGTACAGACACTGCTATTGCCCCTTCTCTTGATCCTTTCATGCTGACAAACATTGTTATCTTCAATTTAATGTTAAATTTCAGTCCTTTGCATTTTCAGTTTTGTTTAGTTCATATATCTTGATTATTTCTCTCTTTTAGGTTCTCGACCTAAAAGGAAGCCTGAACCAACAATGGGAGCAAAATTATGATCACATATCGATGCACCCAAGAAAGTAATTTATGATGAACATGGTCAACCTGTTGGGGGAGAGGCCAATAAGTTGACAACCTTTCTCGGGTGTATTTCTCGCAATGGAGAATTTTTTTTTCAATAAGTACTCCAACATGGTTCAATATGACTAAGGCTAACATGAAAACGGCTTGGGATGAAATTCAGGTTATTAATCATATCACTTTATAAAATTTGACATTGGACTGATTTCATAAGTTAAGCACTTAGAAAGTAAATCAATATGTGTAAATTTGTTTGTTGTAGAAATGATTTACCACAGATCATCACAATGCTAAAAGAAAACTCATGGTTATCATGAACAATAGGTGGAGAGATTGGAAGTTCAACTTAAAGAGTAATAATGTGCATGGTGATCGTGCCAAATCCATAGCAAATAATATCAACAATGATCGAGTAAATCCTAATTAATGGGTTGCGTTGGTTGATTATTGGCTAACTGATGTCGCACATGTTGTGTTTATTCTTATTTTATGTATTATCAGTTCTTAGTTATTGTTATAGATTATTATTAATTTATGAATGCATGCAATGCAGGAAATAGCAACAAAAAATTGTGAAAATCGGAAAAAAAAAATGTTGGTAGGTCATACGTTGGGCACTAAATCATCAATTCCGAAAAAGAAGCATGAATTGGTAATATTTGATGTTATTTCAATATTTTTTGTCTTTAATCATGTATTAAACTTCTATGAATAGAGTATTTCTTGAATTATGTACTACCAATAAGGCGAAGCCGGATGTTTTAATCGATTAAATTAAATTATTATTGAGTTATAAATAATTTGGCGGGGGGTTGAAGCGTATACCCTCGAAGCAATTTTTTTTAATACTTTATACTTTCGAGTATATATATATATATATATACTATATTACAATGAAAATATAATGAGTAATAATATATGGTATATATACACTATATTGACTCATACTAGACTTTTTTAATCACAACTATTTATAAGTAAGTAATTCATTATTTATTTTTAAAAATAATATAAATTAGTTCATATGGAGATGATGTGTTTGCAATATTAGTTGATAATAATTCATTCTTTTCAGTAGCTCTTCGTCCCTGACTCTCAGCGAACAAGTTACAGGCTAGATGGGGGGAGGAAGTCACGCATTCGGCGTTCAAAAGAGGAGAGGAAGGCAATGGTCGAGTCTTTTATAAAGAAGTATTCTCTTGATACTTCCTTTTGCTTTAATTCTTCTACTAAGTACTAAGTGTGGATGATGTCAATCTAATTTACTAGTAACTACAGACATCCAATTATTCTTTGTTTTTTTAATCTGAATATCCACAATATGAACTGAAGTCCCTGTTCAAAATTATTGTGTATGAGGTGAGGATTTTAGTGGGTGCAATTGACTCTTCTATCCCACAAAAAAAAAATTTATTTATCATATATTAAAAAAAAAAAAAATCCAGTGGGTGAAATTGACCCCATTGGCTAACTCCTAGCTTCGACCCTGTGTACTACTATGTGTTTTATTTGTAGTACCAAATAAAAAAATCAAAGATTGATCGAGCCGATATGTATATAGAGTCCCACACTCGAAGTGAATTCTACCGGGAGCATCCTCGAATGTGGTGCGTATTTATCAATCCTCAAATGTGTTTCGTGCTTATTCTTGATTTAACTGTCAAATAGGTGAGTTATGCTTATGATGACCGTCTCTGCTATTACTTTAGTTTGATTTAGTTTTGACTAATTTTGGTTTGATTTGAGCAATTGATTTAACTGTCAAATAGGTGAGTTATGTTGATTCTTGATACCTGTAATATCTTAACATACAAAGTAATTAGATCCATCACATAAAAATGTTGTATCATTTAGTTTTGGAGTTGTAATGGAATTTCAGCTTTTTCTGGTACACATACATGTAAAATTATTACTTTGTATGTTAAGATATTACATGTATGTTTACTTATTCGGACAAATGGACAACAATAATATTATGCGTGTTGAATTGCCTATGAAAACAAAAGAGTTGAAAAAGTATATAGGAACCTGATGCAGGAGCATTTCTGGCCGAATATTCTGAATGGTCGGATGATACAATTATAATGATGCTAAAAGACCAAAAACTAAGAGATCAGCGCAATGGTATCAATTGACTTCGGGGTCAAGCGTTCGGTCCGTGTCTTCGGGGTCGGAGTTCGGCTTCGGATGGCGTCATGACTTCGGTTTCGGATGACGTCATGACTTCGGGTGGAGAACTTCTTCCGAAGACGTGTCATGACTTCGGAAATCGATGGATTTTATTATTATTATTATTATTATTATTATTATTTAGTTATTTATAGTAATAGTATTTTATTAAATTGTAAATTTTTTATTATAAGTTGTTATTTGTTAAAGATTTCATTTCCGTATCTTTAGGAAGTTTGTTAGGATATCTTTTCGTATAGCTAGGAAGTTTGTTAGAATCTTTTTCACATCCCTAGGAAGGATTTTATTTCCATATCTCTAGGAAGATTGTAGAGTGACTTGGACATAAAGTTTTGCTAGCTATATAAAAACCCAGCTTGTGGGTTGAAAGAGATATACTTGGATTTTGATAAATACTACTATATTATACACATTAGAGAGAATTTCTCTGTGTTTTCTGGTGAATCTCTTGTTTCTTTCTTTGTGAATTTATTTGTTTTACCAGCCCGCAAAATAATCGCTATCCCGTCCGACGTCAAAACCAATTAATTACTTTTCTTTTTTCTAGGGGGAATCCATAAAAATTAGTACTAACTTTTTCTTATATACAGGATTATATATTATTTTTTGGAACTATATTAAATACTCTTTATACATGTTAGCTTATAATTTATGGTCATAAAACTTCTTTTAAGAGTTCAGATGTAGTGAAAGTTTTCTATAAGGTTTTCGTTCTAATAGTGATGATTTTTCTTCATTTGTATTGATTCTTTTCATAAGAGATGAGATCACTTGGAGAAAAAAAAATGATCTGACAAAGACCTTGATTATTTAGTGTTCTTTTTTTAACTGAAAAAATATCTCTTATTTAGTAGTAGTATATTATTGTAATGTCCAATCTAATCTGTCCACATCATTTGGGCCTCAAAATAACTCAAATTGTCCAATGGCCAAAAGAAAGGGTCCTTAACACTAATATACAACAATTAGAAAGTAATTACAAAAATAAAACATCCACAAAATAATTACAAAAATAACGCAATACAATATTACCTTGCTAAAATTATGCCTCATTAACTCCCTACACGTCAGTTACCGACTTTCATATTTTCAACTAACCGGTCCTAAATTCACGCTAATCAAGAAAAAGGCAACTTTGAGATCAGAAAAAACAGAGCAAAAGACAGATCGGAGAAGACGAATTCTCCAACGGCGATGCAACTCTGAGATCGGATAATATCGAAGAAGATCAACAACAACTGCAAGATCAACAACAACTTCAAGTTTTTATTCAGGACATATATCAAGTCAATCCATTTTCGGAAGAAGAAGAAGAAATAAGAGTGAGGCAATGAATCGGCGGGACGATCCGAACCCTTTTGATGAGGAGGAAGTCAATCCATTTTCGGTAACCGCCACCATAATTATTATCATTTATACTCTATTATTAGATCTACCTATATTTAGCTCTTAATTTTACTTTGTTTGATGTTTTATTTTGTTACCAATGCGAGGAGTGAATGAATGTGTTTACATGTTTGATATTTATTCATATGAACAAGTACATATTTCATTTGATGGGATTTTGGATTTTATTCGCAATTTGGTATTGGGATTTAGATCTGGAGGCCCTAAGTTTAGGTGATTTTGGAGGACGCTGCAGTAATTACCAATTTTCTTAACTAAAACAAATCAAAAGGAATATATTTGTACAAATTTTAGTCGGTAAGTAGTTTTTTTTTTCTTTAAAATTTTTTTTTAATTTTTTAAGGCAGAATTGTATATATTCTTTGAAAACTGTTTGGTAATGTGCAGGCTGCTACACATAAAATTGAATCAAAGATTGAAGAAATGTTCCTGGTGTCTAAAAGTTATCTTGGTTATTATATACTCGTATATTGGTTACCTTTCTTAAGTTTTTCGCTCTTTAATTGGTAACAAAGTCGATTATCTTGTTGCTTTTGATTTCAAAATGCATGTAAAAATATGTTTTATATTCTGGTTACTAAGTACATATAAATTGGTTACTGTTTATTATTGATTTGGTTACTGTATATTGTTTATTTGGTTGCTGCATGTATACTTTAAATGTTTATTTGGTTACCCCGTGGTTACTATATACTCATATATTAGTTACTTTTTTTTAAGTTTTTTGCTCTTTAATTGGTCATAAAATTCGATTATCTTGTTGTTTTGATTGCAAAATGCATGTAAAAATATGTTTTATATTCTGGTTACTAAGTACATAGAAATTGGTTACTGTTTATTATTGATTTGGTTACTGTATAATGTTTATTTGGTTGTTGTATACTTTAAATGTATATTCTACGGATGTTTTTTATATTGATGGTTACTTATTAAATACATTGGTTACCTTCCTGCAACTGTTGAATCTTTAAGTACATATTGATGTTTTTTATATTGTTTGTTTTTGCTGTAAAATGCATGTCAAATATGTTTTATGTTATGTGTTGGGAGAATGCAGATTATGATTTGATGTTTTAATGCATGTGTTCATGATTATTTGTAAGGTCCTTAAATGAATATGTGCACAAGGACTTAGTGATAGATCAAAACTGTTAGGTTGATCTAAGCTTTCAACGTGTATTATTCTGTTAAAGAATGTATAGATAGAAAGATCAAAACTGTTAGGTTGATCTTAAGATGTAATAGATTAGTCTTGAAGAAATCATAGTGCATCAACTTGATCAACATTGCAGAAGTCAAGGCAAAAAACGTAGAGCCTAAAGATCGTAGTGTGCCTGCCTTGAAGGAAACTCTTCGGACTTCGTAGAGTGGTCCCAACGATTGCTGAGTTAACTCCACGATCGTAGTGTGCTGAAGGAAACATGAAGTTTACAAGTCAACTATCGTAGTGAGCTCTCGGGAACGTAGAGTCAACAACACGAGCAAGAGAAGATCGTAGTGTGCGAAGGATAAAGGGAAATTGTAGTGCTCTCGACTAATAGCATCGTAGTGTGCAAGTCAAAGACACTACGATCTAAATCGTAGAACATCACGATCCAAATCGTAGAGCATCATCTGTCTAATGTCAAAAACGTCGAGCCTCATAATCTGTGTTTTCAACAATGAGAAATGGATCTCGATGTCTTTGCAGTACTCATCGGTCCCCAGATTGTATGAAATATCCTTAGTATGCAACAAAGAAGCGTATTGAAGAAGCTAAGGATAAGTCTTATGGATAAGAGGGACAAAACACCTTTTTCGTGTGGTAGGTGAAAAAGCGACTGCAATGTCGGGGGCGAAATGCGAAATTTAGAAGATGTGCGAAAATGTCTCCATCACAAAGATCTGAAAAGTTCGAGATACATTTAATGCCACAATGGATGGATCCAATGAGATAGTTTTCAACATCTCATATATCTGAGATCGTATGGATGAGAGAGAAGCAAAGCGCAAGCAATCAAACATTCAACGTGAAGAATTCTCTAAGGCTCAACTCTACGATCCGAGAAATATCAAAGCTTGCTTTCATTACTCGGGTTCTTATCGAACCAAAGTGCTTACACAAATCGAATCGAGTAGCAATCTTCAAGAACATAACAATAACCATCAATCAACTGAAGAAGAGTACCAAGTCTGCTGGACTTGAAGAGTTCGTCGTGAACTGTAAGAAAACCATGTCTGCTGGACTTGAAGAGTTCAAGAGTGAACTAGAAGAAGTTCCTAGACTGCTGGTCTAGAAGGAATCTACGTGATTTAGAAGATTGTAAAAGACATCCTTAGTGGATATCCTACTCGTTGAGTAGAAGAGTGGACTAGGAGCTTTGAGTGCTCTGAACCACTTAAAAACAACTGTGTCGTTTACATTCATGCTATAAGCGCTATATCTCGCTATAACCTGCCTTTACTCTGCTCATAACTCCATTGCTTGGTAAAGAAGATTAAAACAAATACTAATTCTGCAAAGTTTAAATCATTATCTAAGAACTAGTTAAAACGAAAAGATTTTCATATATCTATTCAACCCCCCCTTCTAGATAACTTGTGCCTACTAGGAACTAACATTATGGATACTAAGTAAATATATGTTGGTTACTGTCTAGTCTAGATTTGGTTAGTATATAATGTTGACTTGTTTACTGTGTAATATTACCATGGTTACTACATAATATTACTGTGTTTTATACTGATTTTTTATATTGATGGTTATTGATTAACTACATTGGTTACCTTCATACACCTGTTATTCTTTAATTTGTAGCAAAGTCATTACTGATTATTTTGGTTGTAAAATGAATGTAAAAATATTTTTTATAATCTTGGCTACTAATTACATATATCTTGGTTACTGTATAATATGTATTTAGATACTGAAAGGTATTTATTTGGTTACTCTATAATGTTATTGAGTTTTATAATTGTTTCTTTTATATTGGTGGTTACTTATTAACTACATTGGTTACCTTCACACAACTGTTAATCTGATTATATATATATTGGTTATTGTATACTATTTAATTGGTTACAATATAATTGCTTGCAGCGATAATTTGGCAATTTCTGTCAAATTTGGAGTGTCGGATTTTGGCGTTTTCGGAGCCTAATTTAATTGAAAATGGGTCAACGATCAAAAGTCACAAGCTTTGCTGGTGAACTGCAGGGTTTTTTGGTCAAATTCCATCATTTAGGCCTTCAAAATTGCATGTAAAAATGTGGTTTATGTTCTGGTTACTAAGATTATGTAATTTGGTTACTGTCTAATATTGATTTGGTTACTTTACAATATTTATTCAGTTGTTAGACAATGGAGACGGATGAACCAATACAACAAATTTAATTGTTTACCAGGAATATATAATTGTTTACTGTTAGTAACCATTAACCACATGGTTGGTAACATTTTTGATGGTGTACAGTAACAAAAATTGATGTTGATTAATATTTTAATTTTTGATTCCATCATGAGTTATCAATATAAAGTAAACATATACAAGCTTTATAACAGTCTTGATACAAGCTTATAACAGTCTTGATACAAGCTTATAATTATCTGGTTACTAACAAGATAGTAACTATCTATGATAATTATCTGGTTACTAACAAGCTTGTAGATAAATAGGACACTCATACATGTACATTTAACAATTGATGTTTGTCCTGATACAAGCTTGTAACTATCTGGTTACTAATAACAGTAACCATAATGAAACATAATAAAACAGTAACCATATAATTATATGATAGTAACCAGAACAGGTTTTAATGGTAACCAAAACAGAAACATCATGTAATGAAACTCAGTTTAAGCAATCCATGTATACTATAACCATAATGTAACATAATAAAACAGTAACCATATAATTATATGATAGTAACCATAACAGGTTTTAATGGTAACCAAAACAGAAACATCATGTAATGAAACCCAGTTTAGGCAATCCATGTATACTAAACAATTACATATTAACCAGAATAAAAAAATAAAAGTATCCGAAATCCCACATTGAGGACACAATAATAGTAGCCAAACCATAAGGTAACAGTAACCAAAACATAATAAAGAAGTAACCAAATAGTTATATGAAAGTAACTAGAACATGTAAGATGTATTTGTGGAAATGGAAGTAGAAATAGAATAGCATAAACCTTGTAGAATATATTTGAAGAAATTTACAAAAATAATACATCAATGTATACTAAGCAAATACATGATTTATTATGACTTGGGTTTATTATTTATAAAAATAATACATCCACAAACTAATGATGCCTTAAACTTCTTCAACTGTCTTGGGTTCAATTTCTTGGTAATAATGCAGGGGACTTCCATGTTAATGCAGGGGACTTCCATGTCACACCAATATATAACTTTTCCAATGAATTTTCTATTGCATTCCTCATAGTAAAGATTCCATAACTGCAAATAAAAAAAATCAGATTTACACAGTCATTAGTAACCAGATATAAAAAATATTTATATCATAAACAGTTTACCAAACAAATACATTGTAACCAAAACAACATATAAAAGTAACCAAAATCTCAATTGAATGGTATCCAAATCATAAGCTAACAGTAACAAAAAATATACTAATGAAGTAACCAAACAGTTATATGTTAGTAACCAAAACATATATTAATGGTAACCAATACATAAACAACATATAGACCAAACAAAGTTTAGTCAGCCCATATATTAAGCAAATATATGGTAACCAGAACAACAAAAAACAGTAAGCAAAATTCCAACTCAAGAAAACGAAAATGGAATCCAAATTAGAAATTAATAGTAACCAAAAACATACTAAATAAGTAACCAAATATTTATATGATAGTAACCAAAACATGTTTTAGTGGTAACCAATACATAAACAACATGTACACTAAAACCAGTTTAGTAAACCATGTATACTAAGCAAATACATGGTAACCATAACAACATAAAAAAGTAACCAAAATACCAAATCAAGGTAACAAACATGGTATCCGAATCTCAAGCTAACAGTAACCAAAACATAATGCAGAAGTAACCAAACAGTTATATGATAGTATCTATTTTTTATTGCTTGGCGTGAATTACAACGTAAGCATTACATCAAGCCCCGTAAATTAGTCTAATATACTAAACAACATGTAGTCCAAACTCGGTTTAGTCAATCAATGTATACTAAGCAAATATATTGTAACCAAAACAACATATAAAAGTAACCAAAATTCTAATTGAGGGAAAAAGAATGGTATCATAATCATAAGCTAACAGTAACAAAAAAATATACTAATGAAGTAACCAAACAATTATATGTTAGTAACCAAAATATATATTAATGGTAACCAATACATAAATAACATGTACACCAAAACCAGTTTAGTCAACCATGTATACTAAGCAAATACATGGTAACCATAACAACATAAAAAAATAACCAAAATACCAAATCAAGGTAACAAAAATGGTATCCGAACCCCAAATTAACAGTAACCAAAACATAATGCAGAAGTAACCAAACAGTTATATGATAGTAACAATAACAAAATTTAAATTAACACACCTTTAAAATTTTTTGGTTTAGAAATATCTTCTGGCTATGAACTTGAGCTTCTTCCCATGACATTTGTCACCATGATCTCTTTCCGAATAACATCAAGAGGCAAGTTTGAAGCAAAATTTCTATTATCTCGATAATAGAACATGTATGCTTTTTGATCCAAAATCTTCTTTTCACTAACTTGAACAACCTGTGAATCAACAAGTGCAGCAAAAGTAAATTAAAAAACAATCAAAAAAATAAAGGACTATTAGAAAATGCAAACCAGTTGCATCCCCCAATAGCCTGAAGGAGATCAATATTCATTAACCAATTTACGCCACCCAGTACGAACAACTATGATGAAGAAGAAGAAGAAAAATATTCATTAACCTTGTATGCAGGTCTAGTTAATTAGTCTAACAACTATGATGAAGAAGAATAAGAAGAAGAAGAAGATTTTAGAGAGAGAAAGTACGAAAATTATGGAACTTGGGAGAAAAAGAAGATTTATTTACATAGGAACACGCGTTTCAAAAAAAACTACCCGATTTGCTATATCAGCCAATTAATACTAATCCCTTAAATTAAGGAATTCTAATTACACTAATATTGTAAATAAATATGAAAAAGTGTAATATTTTTGTAATTATTTTATAGGTGTATGATTTTTATAATTATTTCTAAAAATGTACTAATATATGTAATTTACCCCAAAAGAAAATGATTTAGAAAATTGATATATCATGGCAGTAAACTTACTCTCAAGGCCCATTATGGCATCAATCTCTAAGTCATATAATGGGCTTTTGGATTTGGGTCTACAAAATTTGAACGGGGTTTTGGCATTTGTTCTAGAGTAGTTGAGTAGCAATGTCAAAGGTAGTAGAAAAATATTATCATTCTCCATGTCAAAACATGAGATAATGGAGTGAGCGAGCAAAAAATCCAAACAATAAATACAATTACGTTGTTGAAATTGTACGACTAAAACTTCCACATGAATATTATTGTTGTACATTTGTATGGATGGATTAAGTAAACATACATGTAATATCTTAACATACAAAGTAATTCTGCTTGTGTTGGTGCTCTACCTTCTAGTTTCTACAGTCAAAAACCATGTTAGTTCTTGTTCCTGTTATTGAATATAATGTGGTAATGTTCAATTTTTTGATAATTTAGGAATCCCATGAACCAGAAATCAAAATCATCCCTAGCAACTATCTCTATGTACTTCTGCGATGATTAATATATAATTCAATATGTATATTTTGCCTTGTATATTTTCACAACAAAAAATTATTCAGTTAAAAGAGATTTACGCAGCGGCTGACGAAAGCAGTAATACACAATCTACAGGATGAAATGATATCCTTACACAGGTGCTTGGACCAAGACTGACTACTGACTAAAAGCCCAAGGTGCTTGGGACTTTTAGTACAAAAATTGACAAATTTTAGAAACTCAAAAAGGTATTTGTGTTATGTATATATATACTCAAACAAAAGAAAGAAAAATTTACGTCGATTTAAATTTAAAGGAACAAAAAATTTACCCAATGAAATAGACCCAAATCTCATTGGCAGACTTAGTGATAATGTGATATCTAAATGATGTTTTGGAAATATTGAAATAGTCGGTTATTATATTTGGTATTATTTCGTATTGATGCTGTAATACCCGAAAAAAAAATAAAAAAAAATAATAATAAGTTTTAAATAATATTAATTGTATGTTGTCATTTATTTTGGGTCAAACTAGTTATTTAATTTGTGTGGGCTAATAAATATTAATAAGAGATGGGTAAATTAATTTAGTACAATTTGAGCCTTAAAATTTTTTGGGTTTAATTTAATTAAATGTGGGTAATATTAATTTTATTATAATTAGGAGAATAAAAAAGATAAATAATAAATAAATAGATACTAAAACCTAATCATATCTGCGCTTCAAATCAGAAAGAAAAGAAGAAGAGGCAGCGACGGCTGTAAAGGAATGAAAGAGGAGAACTGAGTATAACAAGTTTGATGTACTGCGAATTATTTTTTTTTGTGTGTACTTAATGCTAGAAATTTTAATAAGAAAGATATCAATGATTTGAATTGTAAAAAGGTGGCCTGAGTGATATTTGTGTTTATATAGTAATGGAGAAGTATTGGGTATCAATTTTATATATATATTATTTGATTGCTCTACAGACTAGTCTTGTACTCTTAGTGTATGTTTGATGACTATTTTTTTTTAAAGTTACAGAACCTTTAATTTGTGGCATTCGGTTAGAATTAATAAATTTTACTAAGAATTTGTTTAAGCTACTGTAATTAATTAATTGGGATTATTACCTTGCGTTGGATGACTTGCAGCACTTGCTATAGGCAAAATTTATATATATATATATATATATATATATATATTTCGGTAATTTATGTATGTTTCATTAATTTAGGTTATATATATTATTATATGTTACTAAATTTTTGGCCATGAACTTATTAACTAAATTAGTAAATTAAATTGAAGTTATGTATATTAATTTGAATTAATTAATTTTACTTGACATAGTTATAAAAGTTTTAATAATAAATTTAATTGTATTATGTTATTAATGATTGGATTGTAATAAAATCTTATTAAATTATTTAGATTGAACGGAGAGAGTCTAAACGAGTTAAATTTGGAGTATAAACTTTGGGTATTACATTGCTTAATCCAGTGCACGATTAAAACTCTTTTCAAATGAGACTCTTTTGTTTTTGATTTATTCGTTTCGTTATTCGTTTCGAAATTTAGTATTGTCTCTCATAATTATTCCTTGTCAATTCATTATGATAGTTTCGTTTGGCGTTCATAGTTGGAACTCATATTTGTACTCTTTAGACTAGTCCAACATGTCTAAATTTATTTTGATATTTATAGTAGTGTGTTAGAATTTTTGGGGACTTTGAGTTGATGATTCATTTTAGTTTAGCATGTACATATTAGAACCCCTTTGTGTTGATATTGTGTCGCATGTGTTGTGACATGGTATCCTTGTTAGAATATACCGTAGGTATACCGAGCTATAACCACCGTGGGGTACCACGTGCATATCCTCTTAACGCCGAGGCATGACACTTTCAAAATGGCGGTGTGATCGATCCACCTGCCGTCTCCGTTTGTGCTCCGTTGGGAGTTGGCCATTTGGTGTTTTGTTGTGGGAGGCGTATGGGTCGACCCTAGTTTTCTGTTCTATTTTGTTCTGCGGATTGGTGATGTTTGTGCCAAACACACCTTTCGATTTTACATGCATTGGATTCGCGGTCCAATGTGTGTGACTTGCCTGTATGGCATTATTTGACTTGCCTATGTGGCATTATTTGACTTGCCTATGTGGCAAGGTATATTTCTGTTTTATTCTGAGCTCGGTATGAAATAACACCCAGCCATTTGTTTCAGCCTATTATTTTGTTGTGTTAGATTTATTCGTTTCGTTTCAGTTCGTTTCGTCTCTTTTCATTTAATTAAGTTAGTTATTTCGGTTCATTAATTGTATTCTATATCCGTACTGGGCATTTGGCTCATGCTGTGTTTTTCTTCCGGCAGGTTATCAGGGGAATCTAGGGCAAGTGTGATGAGAGCTCCATTCATTCCAATGATTTAGAAATATTATGTTTAGACTTGATGTGTCAGTTAACATTGGAGTTGTAATAATTATTTCAGATTGTGGTTTGAGCCAGTGTGGCATTTATTATGGTTTGTCTTAAGATATTTAATTAATTTAAGACTATTCTTTTGTGGATTAGAGCCTTGCTATTAAATTCATCAGTTTTGTTATATTTTGAGTAACCTCTCTTTCTATTTCGGAAAGGGGGTGTTACAGAGTTGGTATCAAAGCTAGGTTCTTTCTTGTAGAAAACATATTTAGGTTTGACCTGTGAGTTATGGGTAGACTTCTGGGTTAGGTTTTTGTTCTGTTTGATTTTCTGTTCAGCTATCATATCCGCTATATTTGAATTTGTCTCTAATCTGCTTTGTTTATATTCGTGATCTCTTTCTTAGATGGCTCGTAGATCCGCTAGAGTTGCTGGGAGGCGAGGTAACAATAGGGGAAGAGGTGAGGGTCAGCCCAATGAGCAACCTAATAATCAGATAAATTCTCAGTTGGCTACCTTGGTGAATTAGGCAGTGAATCAAGCGTTACCTCAGTTGGTGGCACAGGTTATCTGAGTAATGCAAAGAAATACCACCAAAATTCTTGAGCAGGAGAACCCGAGAAATAATGGTCCACAGGCAAACGAAGAGGAATGGAATGCAGATGGTCTTGATCAGCAGGTGGTTCCAATGTATGTGTGGTTGGAAAGGTTTCAAAAGCAAAAAACCACAGGCATTCAGTTTAGCTCCAACTCCAATTGATGCAGAGAATTGGATTACCCATTTAGAGAAGATTTTCGATGTGTTGGGGTGCTCGGATAATCAAAAAGTGTTGCTAGCTGCTTACAAGCTGGAAGGGGATGCGCAGAGGTGGTGGAAAGCGTTGAAAACAACAAAGGGTAATGGTTATGTTGAGGCACTTAGCTGGGCAGAGTTTTGTGAGGTCTTTTATCAGCAGTACTTCCCAGCTGCTGATAAAGAGGCCTATGCCAGAGAGTATCTGTCTATTCGGCAGAAAGATGATGAGTCCATCACGGATTTCATGACGAGGTTTACTAGGTTAAGCGAGCTTTGCGGGGAATTTCTGCGAGGACTGCAATGTGAACAAAGCGAGAAGTTTAAGTGGCGGATTCATTATAGATATCGTCAGCATCTTATTAACAATAAGTTTACAGACGTGTCAACAGTGGCCAATGCGGCCAAGAATATTGAGATGAGCGACAGGACTTTCGGTCTTCTAAACCGGATGGGAGTCGAAAGAGGGACAGAGATGACTAGCAGGGTCAAACTTCAGTTCAGCACGGGAGAAATCAGGGTGGTCAGTTGAATAGGAATCGTGGTAGCCAACAGTGAAGCGATGGTGCGGTCGAGAATCAAAATAGGGTTATCGTGCCAGATGCCTCGATAAGGCGTAATCGTCACCGCAGCTACCTTGAAATGGTCGAAATCGTCGCCAATGGCGAATCGCCGCCAGGATAGAATCGTGGTCGTTATCCCGGACCACCAGTGGGGTAACCCAAATCTCATTCGATAGCTCCTTGTGCTATTTGTGGGGCTATTCATCCGGAGGCAAAGCGCTACGCACTCACTGTGTCCATGCTTCTTGTCTTGACAGATGGGTCATATTGCTAGGGATTGTATTGGTCCACGCAAAAATGGTGGAGGTGGTGATAATGGTGGTAATGGAGGTCAGCGTCAGGGTGGTCGAGTATTTGCCTTGACATATAACCAAGCGGCAGGTGCACCAGGTACTGTTTCTGGTACTCTTTTAGTTGGCAATCATGAGGCGTCTATTTTGTTTGATATGGGTTCTACTCATTCCGTTGTTGCTCAGTCTTTTGTTCGGCACCTGGGTGTGCCATCTCAGTCTTTAGATTCTGTTATGTCTATTGCTACCACGATGGGGACTTCTGTTGTTATTTCTGATTTGTATCGAGGGTGTCCGATAAGTTTTGGGGATAAGATTCGTAGGGCTAATCTTCTTCCGATGAGTATGCACGATTTCGACATCATTCTGGGGATGGACTGGTTGGATAAGCACCAGGCCACTATAGATTGTCAGGTGAAGAAGGTTATATTTGGAGATGTGAAGTCTCAAGAATTCGTGTTTCAAGGTTCACAACCAAGCAGGGTAGTGAAGTTGATTTCAGCTTTGAAGGCTGGAAAGTTGGTAGCAAAGGGTTGTGAGGGGTATTTGGCATTTGTGAAAGATACCTCTAAGGGTGAGTCTCATATTGAGGATGTTCCAATTGTTCGTGATTTTTCCGATGTGTTTCCTGAGGAATTGTCAGGGTTGCCACCACAACGGTAAGTAGAGTTTGCTATTGAGCTTGTTCCTGGTGCGGAGCCTATCTCTAAGGCGCCGTATCAGATGGCACCGTTAGAGTTGCAGGAGTTGAAGGAGCAGTTGCAGGAATTGTTAGATCGGGGCATGATTTTCCCGAGTGTTTTGCCGTGGGGTGCTCCGGTCTTTGTTTGTAAAGAAGAAAGATGGGTCTATGAGGCTGTTTATAGACTACAGAGAGTTGAACAAGATCACCATCAGGAATCGGTATCCATTGCTGAGGATTGATGACTTGTTTGACCAACTTCAAGGGGCAAAATATTTTTCAAAGATAGACTTGAGGTCGGGCTATTCATCAGTTGAGGGTGAGGGATGAGGATATCCCTAAGACGGCTTTTCGCACTCGATATGGGCATTACGAGTTTCTGGTGATGCCATTCGGGTTGACAAATGCTCCGGCAGTGTTCATGGATTTAATGAATCGGGTGTTTAAGGAGTATTTGGACCAATTTGTCATTGTCTTTATTGATGACATTTTGGTTTACTCCAAGTCTAAGGAAGAGCATGAGGAGCATCTCCACACAGTGTTGGGGATTTTGCAGAAAGAGAAGTTGTATGCTAAATTCTCTAATTGCGAGTTCTGGTTGGAGGAGGTGGCATTTTTGGGTCACATTGTTTCTGCTGAGGGCATTAAGGTGGATCATGCGAAGGTTGAGGCTATCACTAAATGGCCGAGACCTACTACAGTGACAGAGATTAGGAGTTTCTTGGGTTTGACAGGGTATTATAGGCGGTTTGTGGAAGGGTTTTCCTTGTTTGCCTTACCATTAACCCAGTTGATGAGAAATGGCATGAATTTTGTGTGGAATGAGGAGCGTGAGAAGAGTTTCGAGGAATTGAAGAAACGACTTGTGACAGCTCCTATACTTGCATTGCCATCGGGGACAGGAGGCTACCAGATTTATAGTGATGCTTTTAAGAAGGGTTTGAGGTGTGTTTTGATGCAACACGGTAAGGTGATTACTTATACTTCTAGGCAGCTTAAATCTTACGAGGTGAAATACCCCACACATGATTTGGAGTTGGCAGCGGTGATCTTTGCCTTAAAGATTTGGAGGCATTATTTGTATGGAGAGACTTGTGATATCTTCACCGAACACAAAAGTCTTAACTACATCTTCACTCAAAAAGAGCTCAACATGAGGCAAAGGCATTGGTTGAAGCTTCTAAAAGATTATGATGCTAGAATTCAGTATCACCCAGGAAAGGCAAATGTGGTTGCAGATGCTCTTAGCCGAAAGAGTTCAGGGAGTGTAACAACCCTTATTACACAACCTCAGCTTATTTCGGATATGGATCGGCTAGAGTTGGAATTGTATGTATGAGGTTCAGATGGGCATTTGGCGGGTATGAGAGTTGAGTCCTCTCTTATCTCGCGGGTCAAAGAAGCTCAAAAGGAAGATGGGGAGTTGTGGAGTATGACGCAAAATCTAGAGGAGGGCAAGCAGTCCGAGTTTCGTATTGATGACCATGGTGTGATTTGGTTGGGTGAGTGGTTGTGTGTACCTTCCGATCTAATCATTCGGGAGGCGGTGTTGGCTGAGGCTCATAGTTCGCCATTTTCTATTCATCCAGGTTCTACAAAGATATATAGGGATTTGAAGAATAATTTTTGGTGGAATAGGATGAAACGAGACGTGGCTGAATATGTTGGGAAGTGCCTCACTTGTCAACAAGTGAAGATAGAACATCAACGAGCTAGTGGTTTACAGCAATAGTTAGACATTCCAGTGTGGAAGTGGGATGATATCACGATGGATTTTGTGACTGGTTTGTCGAAGACTTTCAGGAAGAATGATGCCATATGGGTAGTGGTGGACCGGTTGACCAAATCGACACACTTTTTGGCTATCCGTGAGGGTTACTAAGTGGATAGGTTGGCACATATTGTAAGACCCCAAATTTTATGAAATAAAAGTATTCAATTTTTCTTATAATTATAATTCATGGTTAAATTGTTAGAAAGTTAAAGTTAAGGGTGATATATGAAATTTTTTCAAAAATACGCAAGTGGTTATAAAATATTCATTGTTGTTGGGGAATATTCGTTTGGTCGTGGAATATTCTTTCTGTTGGGAATATTCGTATGACGACAAGCAGCCCATTTGTAGGGCCTCATAAATGTAATAAACATTGGATGAAGAAAAGACGAATTAAAGTTTTTATAAATAACTACGTAGTGGTTACCGTTAACATCGTTGGAATACCCGTGGGGTAAAGTAAAAAATGTCGCTGTTGTTGCACAAAGAGGACACGGTATTGCACCAATTATTGATTCTTACGTAAAAGCGCACTACTCAATAATTGTTACAATAATTACTTATTCAATATTTTATTTTGATTCAATAATTGTCATGCGTTGATATTTTATAATTGTCACTACACAAGATTTTTCATTAATTATCGGATCAATAATTTATATTATTTGAATAATATTATTAGATAGCATTATTGGCAATGTCTAGAAAGTTCTCGCTAAGGAGAGGTTTGGACACCTAATTGCGCACCCAAGAAAGAGAAATTCTTATTGAAAGCCCCTCTTCCCGAACCGCCTCGTTATCAATAATGTGTTTCTATAATATTATTTGTGAATAATTAATTATTGATTTATACGATGAGGAAAATATTGATTTTATGAGGATATAGATGGAGAAAATTTTTAATGTGACAATTATTGAAAATTAATATTTTATCTTTTTCTGATAAAATAATTCATTTAAATATATTATTATATTTTTTAATAATATAATAATGGTGATATTTTTATAGTGAATGTGGGATATATGAGTATATGAGGAGGAGGAGTATTTTTGTTACCAAAAATGTTTAAAACATGTTAAACATGTCGGTGAACCCCATTTCTTGACTGAAATTTGATTATAGCCTGTAAAATCGTTCGTTTGTGGATTTCGGTCAATTTTTGTTTGGAATTTGGAAAAACTTTCTTCTGAAAAATTGTAGAGAATTGAATTTCCTATAAAAACTCGCGAGATTCAAATTTTCGAACAAAAGGCTATTTATTATGAATTATTGAAGTTCCGAAGCTCCGAAATAATTGATTTTTGGAGGTTTAAAATATTTTTAATATGAAAAATATTTTTGACATGTTTGGGGGCATCTTTAACATGTGTTTGATGGCTGAAAATTTGATTCTAGGCATGCGTAGAAGATTATATATATATATATATATATATATATATATATATATATATATATAATATTTTAATAAATTTTCGCTTTGGTGTTCTAAGCAATTTCCTATAAATAGGTGCTTAGGTTATAATTGAAAATCACACTAAAACTCAAGTTTTCTCTCTATATTATCGAGTTTATTCTTGTGAGTATTTTGAGTATACTTTGAGTATTGTTATACTACAAAAGTTCGTTCAAATATTATTCCAATCAAAGTACTTTGCTTTTTTGAGGTAAGGGATAATAAGGGATTTTAAGGGTTATTATTTCGAAATTCTTCTGAACCTTCAAAAATTCTGTAAAAATTTGAAATGATAATTTGATGAGTTTTGTTGATTGTGTCCAAAATTGGCGATTTTTGGATGTATAGATTAAGAGTTATGAATTTTATGAGGAATGACTATTTTAAAAGTAATCGCTTATAACTCCTTGTGGTTAACTCCAAAATTGATGAAATTTTTATTGGGAGTACATCTATATAATATCAGTATACCCTGTGAATTTCAGAATTTTTGGATAAAAGTACAATTTATGATAAATGTCTGAATATTCGGTAGTTTTGGCCATATGAAAAATAGTAAATGAATTTTAAAAATTCTGAGAAAAATATATGTTCAATATAGGACTATATTCTGCTAAATTCCAAAAAAGAAATATTTTTGGAACTGATTTATTATTTTTCATGAAAATGGACTAGTTATGAGTAAATGAATTAAACATGTTATGTGAAGTAAGAAAATTAGAAAATAGGATTTTATGACTTGAGAATCCTACATGAGGTATATGCAGATTTTTGATGAGGGTTTTGGTTATTGGTGATGAAATCTTATGAGTTTGACATTTTAGAATGATTAAATGCATTATTTAGTAAAGTGTAAATAATTAAAATAAATTGTTTATAAGCTTAAAAAATATATTATTCTTTCAATATCATTATACCGAAATATTGGTATGGATTTTATTATGGAATTTCTACCTTTTTGAGTCGGGTTTACTATTCATGATATACTATTCACGAGTTACTATTCATGAGTTACTATTTATGACAAAATTGGTTTCTTTTTCTAACCAAATTATAGTTGATTTATGAATATTACTATGGAGATTAAAACTATATATTGATTATATTGATATTATTATTATATATAACATTTTTATAACCCTGATGTTGAAATTCTCTTTCACTGGAGTGTAAAGATGGGTAGATTATTGGTATGATCATGGTATAGGGTTCTCTTTGGCCAAGAAGTGAAAAGTTGAATTGTGGTGGTATGATCATGACCATTGAATTTATAATTGAATATCTTTAGCTTAAGTGCAAAGGTGAATTGATCAACATGGTTATAATTATTGTTTATATAAATTAAAATGATTATATATTTCTTTGAGATATTAATATATTTGGCCCGTAATGCAAATATGAATCTGTTGAGGAATATCTTTGGCCTCAGTAGTGCAAAAGATGAATTGTTGATGAATATCTTTGGCACAGAAAAAAAAGATGAATTGTTGATGAATATCTTTGGGTCGTAGTGCAAAGATGACTGTTGTTGAATATCTTTGGCCTGTAGTGCAAAGATGAATCTGTTGATGAATATCTTTGGCCGTGGTGCAAAAGATGAATTTATTAAGATGATTATGAACGAGAACCGTGATTTGGTATAACCATGATCTTTGATATTTCGGGGTAAAGACAAGTGATGAAAATTATCTTTGTCCCGAATGAGAAAAGGAATTTAGAACAACAATTACGATTATGAAGTTATACATGTGATTGTGGATAGGAATTGTTAATTGATGTTACAGGATAAAACATTGTTGGTGGACTTTTAACATGGAGAAGATAATAGACTTTATGGTCTATTCGACTCTTCTAATGGATTGCTTTCGTTCACCGCAACTATGGTTGAAATTTTTATCATCTACCATATGTTCTAAATCTCTGATTTATTACTGTTGAAGGCTATTGATAATTTATTTATCTTTAGTCATGATATTCTTTACTGAGCTAGTTGTGCTTACCCTTTTGCTTCACAATTCCTTTCAGGTAATAAAAGTGTGTATTTGGGTCGAGCTGGGAATAACAAGGAATAGAATCGGTGGTTCTATAGATGTTGAGGTGATGTGAATTTAACTTGGAAGGGTGTTTTGCCACTATCATACAAGATGTCTAATGACATACAACCTCGTGTCATCATAAGACAGGGTTATGCCTATCCACTTGCTGAGTATATCTACCAGCACTACCTATATGATCTTGGAGTCTATTTGAAATTTAACTCTCAATTAGAGACAGTGGAGATAATGATATGTCAAGAGAAGACTCACCATTGGGAAGAATATGATAGTAATCTTCTCATTTTTCTTTGGGGTCTATTGGGTCAACCAAGGATAATTCTGTGGCCATATTATATCTATCATAACCTAGAAGCATGGCCTCCCATGTACGAAAGTTTCCTTGAGCACTTCCCAAAGATTCTAATTTTTAAAACAGTTTTTGACTATACCTTTATGTAAGGTGTCATTATAAGGTGTCATCCCACTATTGGGACATGAGTCACAGCTTGATATATATTTGTATCCAAACTCACAGCATATGTGTTGTTGTATTTTGCACGACAATTGTTGTAATAAAGTTGTAGTTATTTTCTATACCATGTATTTGGCGACTCAGAATGAGTTGGATGGAATGGACCTATTTTGGGGGCGTTACACATATCTTTCAGCAGGAGATTGTTATACTTCATGGTACTCTGGTGTCTATTGTTTCAAATCGGGACCCAAGGTTTACTTCACGGTTTTGGAAAGGGTTTCAACTAGCTTGGGGTACTCGACTCAACTTTAGTACTTCTTTTCATCCGCAAACTGATGGGTAATCCGAACGGACTATTTAAACATTAGAGGACATGTTGAGGTCTTGTGCACTTGAGTGGTCGAGTAATTGGGATGATTACTTGAGCCTAGTTGAGTTTGCTTATAACAACAGCTGGCATGCAAGTATTGGAATGGCTCTGTTTGAGGCACTGTATGGTAGAAAGTGTCGGGCACCAACTTGTTGGGATGAGGTTGGCGAAAGGGCCATAGAAGGGCCTGAGTTAGTTCAAATCACTACGGAGAAGGTAGCGGTGGCTAAGGAGAAATTGAAGTCGGGCTCGATCACGGCAGAAGTGTTATGCTGATAAGCATAGGAGGACTTTAGAGTTTAAACCTGGTGAGCATGTGTTTCTAAAAGTTTCTCCTTGGAAGGGCATTCGACGATTCGGGTTGAAAGGAAAGCTTAGTCCACGTTATATCGGCCCATTTGAGATTTTGGAGAGGGTTGGTGAGGTTGCATATCGGTTAGCTTTGCCTCCACAGCTAGCTCATGTGCACAATGTATTCCATGTGTCGGTGTTGAGGAGTTATCAATATCATCCGTTGCATGTGGTGCAATATCCATTCGATAAGATTCTGGAGAATCTTACTTGTGAGGAGAAAGCTGAGGCGATTTTGGATCGTCAAGAAAGGATTATGAGGAGGAAGACTATTCTATTTGTTAAAGTTCTGTGGAGGAACCATTCGGAGCGAGAAGCCACTTGGGAGCTTGAGGAGTCTATTCGAGCGGAATATCCGCATCTTTTTGATAATTAGGTATGTTTTATTCTTTTAATTCCGGGGACGGAATTCTTTTAAGGGGTAGGTGATGTAATACCCGAAAAAAATAAAAAATAAAATAATAATAAAAAAATAATAATAAGTTTTAAATAATATTAATTGTACGTTGTCATTTATTTTAGGTCAAACTAGTTATTTAATTTGTATGGGCTAATAAATATTAATAAGAGATGGGTAAATTAATTTAGTACAATTTGAGCCTTAAAATTTTTTGGGTTTAATTTAATTAAATGTGGGTAATATTAATTTTATTATAATTAGGAGAATAAAAAAGATAAATAATAAATAAATAGATACTAAAACCTAATCATATCTGCGCTTCAAATCGGAAAGAAAAGAAGAAGAAGCAAATATCATACAGAAAGGAACGAAAAGGAGAATCGAGTATAACAAGTTTGATGTCTCGCTGATTATTTTTTTTTTGTGTACTTAATGCTAGAAATTTTAATAAGAAAGATATCAATGATTTGAATTGTAAAAAGGTGGCCTGAGTGATATTTGTGTTTATATAGTAATGGAGAAGTATTGGGTATCAATTTTATATATATATTATTTGATTGCTCTACGACTAGTCTTGTACTCTTAGTGTATGTTTGATGACTATTTTTTTTAAAGTTACAGAACCTTTAATTTGTGGCATTCGGTTAGAATTAATAAATTTTACTAAGAATTTGTTTAAGCTATCGTAATTAATTAATTGGGATTATTACCTCATATTGGATGACTTGCAAAGACTTGCTATAGGCAAAATTTATATATATATATATATATATATATATATATATATATATTCGATAATTTATGTATGTTTCATTAATTTAGGTTATATATATTATTATATGTTACTAAATTTTTGGCCATGAACTTATTAACGAAATTAGTAAATTAAATTGAAGTTATGTATATTAATTTGAATTAATTAATTTTACTGACATAGTTATAAAAGTTTTTAATAATAAATTTAATTGTATTATGTTATTAATGATTGGATTGTAATAAAATCTTATTAAATTATTTAGATTGAACGGAGAGAGTCTAAACGAGTTAAATTTGGAGTATAAACTTTGGGTATTACATTGCTTAATCCAGGTACGGATTCCGTACTCTTTCAGCGAGACTCTTTTGTTTTTGATTTATTCGTTTCGTTATTCGTTTCGAAATTTAGTATTGTCTCTCATAATTATTCCTTGTCAATTCATTATGATAGTTTCGTTTGGCGTTCATAGTTGGAACTCATATTTGTACTCTTTAGACTAGTCCAACATGTCTAAATTTATTTTGATATTTATAGTAGTGTGTTAGAATTTTTGGGGACTTTGAGTTGATGATTCATTTTAGTTTAGCATGTACATATTAGAACCCCTTTGTGTTGATATTGTGTCGCATGTGTTGTGACATGGTATCCTTGTTAGAATATACCGTAGGGTATACCTGAGCTATAACCACCTGTGGGGGTACCACAGGCATGTCCTCTTGGCACCGAGGCATGACACTTTCCGTGGCGATGTGATCAGTCCACGGCGTCTCCGTTTTGTGCTTTGTTGGGATTTGGCCATTTGGTGTTTTGTTGTGGGAGGCGTATGGGTCGACCCTAGTTTTCTGTTCTATTTTGTTCTGCGGATTGGTGATGTTTGTGCCAAACACACCTTTAGATTTTACATGCATTGGATTCGCGGTCCAATGTGTGTGACTTGCCTGTATGGCATTATTTGACTTGCCTATGTGGCATTATTTGACTTACCTGTGTGGCAAGGTATATTTACATTTTATTCTCGAGAGCTTCGGTGATGAAATAACACCCACCCATTTGTTTCAAACTATTATTTTGTTGTATTAGATTTATTCGTTTACTTTGATTCGTTTCGTCTCTTTTCATTTAATTAAGTTAGTTATTTCGGTTCATTAATTGTATTCTATATCCGTACTGGGCATTTGGCTCATGCTGTGTTTTTCTTCCGGCAGGTAATCAGGGGAATCTAGGGCAAGTGTGATGAGAGCTCCATTCATTCCAATGATTTAGAAATATTATGTTTAGACTTGATGTGTCAGTTAACGTTGGAGTTGTAATAGTTATTTCATATTGTGGTTTGAGCCAGTGTGGCATTTATTATGGTTTGTCTTAAGACATTTAATTAATTTAAGACTATTCTTTTGTGGATTAGAGCATTGCTATTAAATTCATCAGTTTTGTTATGTTTTGAGTAACCTCTCTTTCTATTTCGGAAAGGGGGTGTTACATATGCTCTTTTGTTCAGGGAAAGTTCTTAGTTTTTTTATGCTTATCTTAATAGCAATTCGCAAAAGGCCCATTTTTTTGTTATCGCTTTAATCCCTTAAAAATTCAGGGCCGGCCTTGGCTTGGACCGGAGCGACATGGTAGACTTCGACAAAGTGGAGTTCGTGCCACGGCTACAAACACTTGGGAGCCTTGTGACACAAATAATGATTTACAATGTGAGAATGAAGAATTGATGAAAGCCGAATTGAAAATGGTGCGTGAAAAAGGAGATGACACTGCAAGGAAAGTGATGAATTGCAATCGATCATTGCAGAATTGCTCAAGAAATCGTCAATTCCAAATGCTCATTCCAACAATCAGGTGTTTCTCTCACTCCCACCTATACTTAAAATTATTTATTTCTCACTCTCGTTGTATAGATTAACAAGTTCACTTGGTAATTAATTTGTAAGATCAATTGACAGAAGAAGAAAATGATGATATTAGTGGATCGAATAATCCTATAGATGAGCTGTGATATGTCTCGTGCTGTTGGAAATATGTTATTTGTGCTACTGCTTATGTACTGTTTTGATAAATAGTAACGCTATTTTGGATGGTTATGTATATTTAGGTACATAATACATTAATTGGTAATTTAAATGACTTTCTTTGTTTTGTTCTTTTAGTTGTAAATGTTATATTCAGATTGTATAGTATGGTTTCTTTGTTTTGTTCTGTTAGTTATAAATTTATATTTAAATTGTATGGTATGGTTTGACTGTAACTATGCTTCTTAACGAGTAAAAGAAACAAAGAAATACTGCAAAATAATAATAGCTAATTTTTTTTTTAAAAAAATCTGGAAATGATATACCGACGGTCGGGGACGTCGCTATAGAACTCTGATATTAGCGTTATTAAATCCATATAGCAACGGTCATAACCATCGCTATAGTATCTAGACATTCGCGCCAAATTTTTTGTTGCGATGGTCAGTACCGTCGCTATATATATTGTAAAGCCCCCAAGTTTGGGTTGCTTGAACCTCGGATCTGGTACGTCACGGTACTACCTTTATTCCAATATATATAACCTTTGTTCATAAAGTAATGAACACAACCTGACTTTTATACCATTTAATACATTATTCCCTTCTTCTCTCTTCCATTCATGGTTTCCCTCTCTCTTCTTTTCTCTCTTTGAATAAATGAAGTTAGGAAAAATAAGTAAAACTCTCCCAAATGAACTAATGCTTTCAATTTGTAGGAATTCAAGACCAAGGGCAAAATGGTCTTTAACCATTACTAAGAAGGGTAAGATGGTCTTTAAATCATCTCAAGAAAGTTTTCTAAAAAAATTCCTCATAGGACATATTGGTTATAATCAATTTTCTTTAAGGATAAACTTCTCATCTAACTATAATTAGGAAATTTCCTTCAAAGACGCCATGGTCATTACCAAATTTATTTGGGGCAAAATAGTCACTTCTCCATTACTAGAAAACTTCTTAGAATTTTCTTTTGGGAAAAATAGTTATTTCCCCACTTCTACGAAATTTCATAGAAATTTCCTAACCATCATCATCAATTATCACACCCCTAGTGGGGCCCACCATCCTTGACTTCTCCCAATTTATGTGTGCTAGAAATTTCTAACAGATTTAAGACCATGTAGGTCCCTCGTTATTGCCTCCCGTTTTTGACTTTCGCACCCGAAAACTCAAAATTTCAAGTTTATAGTTGATTCTTATTAAAATCGAGGCCCCCGATGTCATGGTCATATCCGTTTCTTCAAATTTATCTCCGAATTTTATGTTTTACTTTTCTCTATAAAAGTCAACTGATAACCTTGACCAAAAAGTCAACCCCGACACATTTTTTGTTTAGAGTATATTCTTACTAATTTTGACGTTCCGGATTCAAATATCCAGTCTGGGTTTCCAAATTTCACTCCTAACTCTGATTTTGACTTTTCTCTATAAAAGTCAATCGTTGACTTTGACCAAAAAGTCAACCCCCGCACATTTTGTGTTTATAGTCTTTTTTGACTAAACTTGACGTTCTAAATGCAACACAGCAGTCCATGCTATAAATTTTTAGCTCTAACTCTAATTTTGAGTTTTAACTTACTTCTTTTTTAGTAATTATACATATTAGCTAATCATTTATTGATTATTATTTATTGTACTTGTCATTCAAGACCATTATTCAAGATATATTAATTCATAATATAGTTTTATCTTGATTCTCATGTCCTTAACTCAATTGATCATATTAGCGTATCTTTTCATCCCTTAGTTATTACATTCTTTCTCTCTTACAAGGATCCCATGTCGGAATCACTATTCTTGTAACGTTCTAGTTTAGTTCACTACTAAACTCTTACACAATTTCTCTCATCGATTAATTTTACAAAATTATCTTAATATATGTATTACTTTACTACCTCTTTCATTTATTATTATTATTATTATTATTATTATTATTATTATTATTATTATTATTATTATTATTATTATTATTATTATTATTATTATTATTATTCCATCCAATTCATGGACAACATCTATTCTTAGCCCAAGTCTCATCTGATTTGGTTTGGCTCATAACTACATGCTTATTCTCATGTATCAATTCCTTAAATATTTCTATCATTCACCATCAATTCTCTTTACATTCTTTCAGAAATTAAACCATATAGGTTTTTCTTAAAAAAATTAATCATTCCTTTACTTCCAATCTAGGATTTATTCTTTAAACCATTATTTATTAATTCGAGACGAGTCTCATAAACTTTCGGGTTATCACATTTGTGACGCCCCCAAAATAGGTATACATCACCCATCTTGAGTCGCTAAATACATGGCACAAAATTCAAATACAACTTAATAATACAACTGTCGTGTAGAATACGACAAGACATAATTGAGAGTTTTAATACGAATATCGTCTTCTAGACAGTATTCAACTCAAATGGATTCCTCAATACATTTATTATCACTCTATTTATAGAATAGTGAGGACTACTAATGTTATCATCTGGACCATCACTCTGTTCCCCGACTAGTCCCGACTACGTTCTCATTTCTTGAAGAGAACAATGAAAGTAAAAGGGTAAGCTCAACTAGCCCAGTAAGAAATATTATGACTAAGATAATGCAGAATAATTTATCGTTAGCCTTCAACAGTGTTAAACTGATAAAATATAACAAACATCAAGTTTAACTGCAGCGGAACAAGCAATCCATTAGAAGAGTCAAGTAGAGAATACAATCTACTATCTTCTATGATTTAAAAGGTTTTTCATCACTTTTATCGCTGAGACTCAACTTAATAAATAATCCACATCATCCCTGCACTACGGCCAAGGATATTTATTAGTATCACGACCACAAATTATCCATGCACTACGGGCCAAGGATATTCGTGTTTTCATCAATGGTCATGATCATACCAACAACTATCCATCAATGCACTACAGGCCAATGATGACTTTTACCACAACATTTGTAATATTACGGTCATGATTATACCGAATAATCCCTGGTTATAATCATACCAAGTCCATCTATGCACTACAGGCCACAGATGACATTCAACATAATATAAACATGAGGATGATGATAATGATATAAGAATTCAATAAAACAAGTTCAAGGATAGATTTATAATTTAATTTATCCAGAAATCAATAATGTCCAAATTGTCAACATGATACTGTTTTGTGGAGTAAAATTCAAGAATGCTCAAAAGAATATTTCCATGAAAAGATACTAGATGAAGCGCAAATATCAAAGATATTCCACTAATTTCATGGAGTATAGAAGCCAAAACTTTAACCAACTGAGTATAATAGAATATATGAAGCTGCAAATGGATTTTTGCCCGCCATGCGGTAATCCACGTAGACAGATCATTTCTAACAGAATAATAAAGAATGGAATAACAGAAGAATTCACCAGCGCGCATGTGAATCCGCATGCATATGTTATTCAATGTAATAATAAAGAATAGAACCGTGTCATGCGAATCCGCATGCATACGATATTCTAACAAAATAATAAAGAATAGAATAACAACAGAATTCACCAGGCATGCGATAGACCGCACAGACATGTTATTCTAACAGAATAATAAAGAATGGAATAACAACCCTTACGAATATTGAAAGAAAATAACTCTCTTCATGAATACGAAAGAAATAATACCTCTTACCTTAGTAGGAGATTGGATACTGCAATAGTGTAGTAGTAACATAATACTCTTCTTCTTTCTCTCTTATTATCTCTATAGTTTCTCTCTCTATAGCTTAAATGAATTGATGAAAAATAATGAAGAAATGAGCTTCTATTTATAGGCTTGGCAGAGTAAGGGTAAAATAGTCTTTTTGCCATAATTTATGACATCATCGCTGACATCATCGATCATATTACATCATTGCTTACCTCATCGTCTGATGACATCATCGCTTACCTCATCATCCGATGACATCATCGCTTGCATCATAGGAATTCAAATTCAATTTGTTCTCTTCCACCTCCTTTTACTTTTACACTATGAATTTACTATAATAATGCTACCATTCAATTTATAAAAAATGTACTATTATATAATCACATCATACTACTATAATGTAATATTATAATAATATATTTGAATGAATTATTTTATCAAAAAAGATAAAATACCAACTTTCAAAAAATGTCACATGCTAAAAATTCCTCAATTTAAATCCACTTCGAATAAATATTTTCTTATCATATATATCAATAATTAATTATTCACAAATAATATTACAAAATTATAATATTGACAACCAGGTCGTTCTCAGGAAAGAGGGGGCTTTCCGATAAGGATTTCTCCCTATTGGCATGCAATTAGGTGACCAAACCCCTTTCCTCGACAGAACTTTCTAGACATTGTCAATAATGTAAATAATAATATTATTCAAATAATATGAATTATTGATTTGATAATTTGAAATATCAGCAATGACAATTATTGAATCAATAATATAAAATATCAACGTAGCAATTATTGAATCAATAAAATAAAGTATTGAACAAGAATTATCGTAACAATTATTGAGTAGTGACTTCTTACGTAAGCATCAATAATCCAAGATATCAGATATAATGATAATACCGTGTCTGCTACTATGCAACCACGCAGTATTATCGTATTTTTTTCCACCGGATATTTCAATAGTTAACGGTAAAACTTTCGCCGTTATTTTTATAAAAATATAATTTTGTCATTTTCTAACTCCGACAATAATTCTGTTGTGGGGTCCACATATGATTGTGTCGTCGTACGAATATTCCCAGACAAAAAGAATATTCTCTGACCAAACGAATATTTTATATCAACTTGCTTACTTTGCAAAATTTATAAATATTACCCACAACTATAACATTATAACAAATTCACACCTTAATATTCAAAAATGATATTTATAGAAAATTCATCTTTATTCATAAAAATTGGGGTCTTACAACATTCACCCCTTCTTCTAAGAATTTCGTACTCGAAATTATAACATACTAATCTGTGCTCATTCTATTAATCAAAACTATGTTTTCAACCTAACATTTACATTTTCCTCCTCTGAGGATTTCTCTTTTATCACATTTCACAATGACTTTTCTCTAAGGAGTTCAATCCTTTTAAACATTTAGGAGTCTCCACAATTGTTCAATATCTGTGAAGCAGTATAAATAGTCTAAAAAGTTTTATTCAAGAAAACTTTTTCATATCGGCTCGAGGGGTCATACAAACCATGAACTTTTGAGGTTTAGGGGTATTAATACCTGCTACCTCTTTCAATTACGAAAAAGGTACTCTACCTCTGAAAAGGTTAACGGTATTTCATCATTGTACTTCATACCGTAAACATTCTCTACTAGGTATTGTTTACAATCACGAAGAAGGTAAACTACCTAGTCGGGTACATTAGGTGATCAGCCTATCGCACCTTAGTTTTTGGAACGACTATATACGTTCTTAGATTGAAATATTTTTCCAATTAGTATATCTCCATATTTCGAGGTTGTTCACCTTAGACTTAACACAAGAGTTCGCATCAAAACAATTTAGTTTGGCATAAATTCTCAAAGAATACTTGAATTTCATAAACATATTTCAACATGTCTAGCTGAATCAAATAGCTTAGACGTATACCAATAATTTGAACATCAATCGAAACATTTGTCTGGCCAATTCAATTGGCATTAACTTATCTTTAAAATTTTAAAAATCATTTTATGACGTCATGATACCACATTGTTTATACAATCCATTGAGAATTCTGTCATTTTGTGACTTTGTCATACTACAACATACCATAGTGGGCTGACGATCCTTAAATTACATCCAACACTAGGTAAGACTGCATTGATGACTCCATCATTTATCATCTCTGTACTAAATGCATTAATGATGTATACAATACATTTTGATAATTTCAAATCATTTTGTCTAGCTATAAAAATTATCATAGAAATGAATAATAGAACTTTTTAAAACTTATTGGTTCAAAAATTGATCCAACATATTTTTTGAAAACAAAAAAGTGCACTTATCGGCACGATGTTAATAAATTTGAAATCTAGCATAGCTAAAAGATTTAGAATACATACGTTTCCTTCATTAACTCCAATTTTCTCCACGCTCCATTACTTAATAATTCTATCTGATTCTATTATCACCAATGCTAAACATATTAAAAATTCTCAGTTCACAATCTAAAAACTTTCTATGTCCCTAGTACAGTTCATCAAACTTACCACACATTATGAGTTCAGGAACTTGCCACAATAATATGAGTTTAGGAACTTGTCTTATTAATATGTAGTCCAAGAAAAGATCAGGGACTGTCCATATGATTAGGTGTTCAAAACGCATCATACGATTATGAGTCACAAACTTACCATAAGTATGAGTTTTAAGAACTCGCACCTAATCTTAATATTCTCTAACTGTCAAATATAATTATGAGAAAAGAATCACCTTCTCGCCATAGGTATATTGATTGCGCGACACCAACATTTCAACTATTATCAATATGATAAACTGAGTAGTCGTTAGACCAAGCACAAAACCCCTGCCTATACAAAGGTTTGTACAACTCAGCTATCACATGAGTTCTCAATTGAAATCCCACATAATCATAGCTTTCTCTTTACTCAATACGAATTTTATTTAATCTGTATCTCATCATCTACAACTCTTTTCGAGTTTACATCGTACAATTTCGTAGTAAATTCTCTTTGTAAGACCCCAACTTTTATAAATAAAGATGAATTTTCTATAAATATCATTTTTGAATATTATGGAATTAATTTGATATAATGTTATAGTTGTGGGTAATATTTATAAATTTTGCAAAAATACGCAAGTTGTTATATAATATTCGATTGGTCTGGAATATTTATTTTAACAGGAATATTCAGTACAACTAAGACAATCATTGGTGGACCCTACAAACGAAAATTATTATCGGATTGAGAAAACGACAAAAATACTTTTATGAAAATAACGGCGTAAATTTTACTCGTTAATCGTTAAAACACATGGTGTTAAAAGTACGATGTCTACGTAGTTACTTGCATGTGTAAGACGCTAAGATTGATTATTGATGCTTACGTGAGAAGTCACCCGCTTTTGTTCAATTATTGTTACAAAGAATTGTTGCATAAGATCTCACGTTATTTGATTCAATTATTGTCAATATTTTATATATTATTAAATCAATAATTGAGATGACAAAGTTATTAATATTTGCAATATTAACGATGTTCGAAGTTCTCGCAAGACGACAGTTTGGTCACCTAATTGCTCGCCAATAGGGAGAAATCCTTATCGAAAGCCCCCTTTCTCTAGAACGACACAGTCGATTAATATTGTGAATTATAATAATGATGATGACTTTTATTTTATTAGTATTATTAATGTAATAAAATGTAAAAGTTTTTATATAAAATAGAATACTTTTATAAAGTTATTCGCTTTATTAGACTAATAGTAAAATCTTTTTATATAAAATAGAATACTTTTATAAAGTTATCTCGCTTTTATTAGACAATGATTAGAATATATTATATTTTATTATGCATAGTGTTTTTCAGATAAGGTACTGCATAGTGTTTGCAAAGTAAAATCTTTTTATATAAAATGAATACTTTTATAAAGTTATTCGCTTTATTAGATTATAAATAGAATATATTATATTTTATTGTAAACCAATCTGACCGTCTGCTTAAAGTAAATCAATACTGACCGCTCATGAATTAGTTACTATGCGAATCCATTCTTCTATAAATAGAAGTTCATTCCTTCATTATTTCTTCTTAATTCAATTGAAACTCTAGAGAGAGAAATTATAGAGTGAGTTCTTCTTCTATAATTCGAGCGTATTTCTTTAGAGTTTAAGAAAGTTTTGAGCGTAGTAGTGAAGTTTTCTTCGAGTATATCCTCGCCTACTACCAAATGGAATACTCTTCTTTTACTTGAAGTGATATTATTTGTTGTACTTTCGTAAGGGTATTCTTTCTTTCTTATTCATGAAGAGAACTTCATTATTCCATTCTTTATTATTCTCGTTGGAATAACTTTGATACGCCAGCTACCCTATACTTGGTGAAATTCTTCTGTTATTCCATTCTATATTATTCGTTGGAACATCCTTTACGTATGCTTCGCATGACTGGGTTCCGTTGTTTATTATTCTGTTGGAATATCCTATCTGTGCGTTTACGCATGACCTGGTTCCATTATTTATTATTCTGTTGGAATATTCTGTTTGTGCGTTTACGCATGACCTGGTTCCATTATTTATTATTCTGTTGGAATAACCTATCTGTGCAGTCTATCGCATGCCTGGTGATTTCTTTTGTTATTCCATTCTTTATTATACTCAGTTGGTTAAAGTTTTGATTTCTGTTGGAATATGTTTGAATTTGCGCTTCATCTAGTATATTTTCATGGAAATATTCTTCTGAGCATTCTTGAATTTTACTCCACAAAGAAGTATCATGTTGACAATTTGGACGTTATTGGTTCCTGGATAAATTAATTCTTGAACTTGTTTTATTGAATTCTTATATCATTATCATCATCTTCATGTTTATATTATGTTGAAAGTCATCTGTGGCCTGTAGTTCATAGATGGACTTGGTATGATTATGACCAGGGATTATTCGATGTAATCATGACCGTAATGATACAAATGATGTGGAAAAAATTCTCATTGGCCCGTAGTGCATTGATGGATAGTTTTTGGCATGATCATGACCATTTATGAATACATGAATATCCTTGGCCGTAGTGCAGGGATGATGTGAATTATTTATTAAAAATTTGAGTCTCAAATGATAAAAGAAATGAAAAACCTTTTAAATCATAGAAGATAGTAGATTTTATTCTCTACTTGACTCTTCTAATGGATTGCTTGTTCACCGCAGCTTAAACTTGATGTTTGTTATATTTTATCGGTTTAACATCATGAAGGCTAATGATAATTTATTCGCATTATCTTAGTCATAATATTTTCTTACTGGGCTAGTTGAGCTCACCCTTTTGCTTTCATTGTTCTCTTCAGGAAATGAGAATGTAACAGGGACTAGTCGGGGAACAGAGTGATGGTCTAGATGATAGCATTAGTAGTCCTCATTATTCTATGAAATAGTGTGATAATAAATGTAATGACGACCCCATTGAGTTTGTATATTGTCTAGATGACAATATTTGTATTAAAACTCACAGCATATGTTTAGTCGTATTTTACACGACTGTTGTATAATTAAGTTGTATTTGAATTTTGTACCATGTATTTGACAACTCAGAATAGGTGATGTATACCTATTTTGGGGGAATCACAGTTGGTATCAAAGCTTAGGGATATGATCACTGGCTAAGATGTGAAACTAGAACTAGGAGGGGAGAGACGGGGAATTCCTTCGCCAGTATGACCTACCTAAGTTTATTTGGTATTTAATTGGTCGGTCAGAATATAGGGATAATATGTTACACGTCAATTAACCTTTGTTTTGTGGCACTATCTGAAAATGACATCCGAGAATGTTGAGAATAGCAATGGAGCATAGGCGACCGTTGATTCACTACATATCAATAATCAGGATAATGTGCTTCAGGAAGGCGATAATCCTCATGCAAACAACAACACTGACCAAATGGTGAATGATGGAATGTTCAGAGGCTTTATGCAATTCATGCAATGAAGAAAGCAGAGCGGCTCTATCCAAAATATAGGTGGAAACACTTGAAACTCTCGACTGGTCCACCGCTAAACAGCTTCAAGGAGCCGGGACCACCGGAGTTTATTGGAGAGCCAAAACCACTTAAGGCGGAAGCATGGATAAAGCGAGATCACCAAGATATTTGATGTCTTGGGATGCTCGAGGAGTAAAAGGTTCCTTCACGCCTTTTTATGTTGCGAGGAAAGCAGACATTGGTGGAAATCGATAGAAAGCGTACTCAACCTGCCACACTGAAGATGTCTTGGGAGAAGTTCCAAGAACTGTTCAATGACATGTACTTTCCCAAAAGTATTCGTCACACGAAGGAGGTAGAATTCATCAAGTTGGAGCAGAATAATATGACCGTGTCGCAGTACGAAGCTAAGTTTGCCGAGTTGTCTTGGTTTGCGTCCCACTTGGTGGATAATGAAGAGAGAATGACACGGATGCTTTTAAGAGGTTTGAAGCCGGAGATACGTCAACATATTATTTCTCATAAACTGTGCTTGTATTCAGATGACAATATTTGTATTAAAACTCACAGCATATGTTTAGTCGTATTTTACACTACTGTTGTATAATTAAGTTGTATTTGAATTTTGTACCATGTATTTGGCGACTCAGAATAGGTGATGTATACCTATTTTGCGGGCGTCACACTCTTTATAGAGTCATGCTATATCATTATAATCGCTTAACATATCATATGTTATTCAACAATTCAAATCTGATCATGTCGTGATCTTATTTTACGATTGTTTTTAAGTACGATTTCCTTTTGCTCTTCACTTTAATCATATAATATTATGATTTTATTTAAACTTTTCATTTTATAAACCTTGTCTATTTATCATTACTTGTCATTTTTATTACTAAATTCAGGTAACTCTGGATTCTTATATTTATAACTCTTCAAGATTCTTCTTTGAATCTTATTTATTTTCTTCTTTACTTAATAATGAATTTCCAAAATTCATCTCTTAGCATTTTAAACTATATCCGAGTTTATTCATCATCATCTTTATCCTCATCTCTACGGTTATAGCCCTAGGTACTTCTACCTAAGGTTTATAACCTATCAGCTCTGATACCAACCTGTAACGCCCCCAAATCCAGGTCCCTTGAACCTCGGACCTGGTACGTCACGATACTACCTTCATTCTAATATATATAACCTTTGTTCATAAAGTAATGAACACAACCTAACTTTTATACCAATTAATTCATTATTCCCTTCTTCTCTCTTCCATCCATGGCTGCCCTCTCTCTTCTTTTCTTTCTTTGAATAAATGAAGTTAAGAAAAATGAGTAAAACTCGCCCAAATGAACTAAGGCTTCCAATTTGTAGGAATTCAAGACCAAAGGCAAAATGGTCTTTAACCATTACTAGGGAAGGGCAAAATGGTCTTTAAGTCATCTCAAGGAAATTTCCTAAAAATTTCCTCAAAGGACATATTGGTCATAATCAATTTTCTTTAAGGCCAAAATTATCAGCTAACTATAATTAGGAAATTTCCTTCAAGGATGACATGGTCATTACCAAATTTATTTGGGACAAAATAGTCACTTCCCCATTACTAGAAAACTTCCTAGCAATTTCCTTCTTAAGGCACAAAAGTCATTAACAATTTTCTTTTGGGCAAAATAGCCATTTCCCCACTTCCAAAAATTTCATAGAAATTTCTTAACCATCATCATCAATTATCACACCCCTAGTGGGGCCCACCATCCTTGAATTCTCCCAATGTACGTGTGCTATAAATTTCTAGTAGATTTAAGACCATATGTGCCCCTCGTTTTGTGTGCTAAATCCCGTCTTTGACTTTCGCATTCGAAAACTCAAAATTTCAAGTTTATAGTCGATTCCTACTAAAATTGAGGCTCCCGATGTCATGGTCATATCCGTTTCTTTAAATTCATCTCAGAATTTTAAGTTTTACTTTTCTCCATAAAAGTCAACTGGTGACCTTGACCAAAAAGTCAACCCCGACACATTTTGTGTTTAGAGTATATTCTTACTAATTTCGACGTTCTGGATTCAAATATCTAGTCCGTGTTTCCAAATTCCACTCCTAACTCCTATTTTGACTTTTCTCCATAAAAGTCAATTGTTGACTTTGACCAAAAAGTCAACCGCGACACATTTTCTGTTTATAGTCTTTTTTTACTAAACTTGACGTTTTGAACGCAGCCGAGGGAGTATGTCTTAAAAGATACAATTTTGCATTAATAGTTGTATTTTATGGTAGGGATTAGCTATATTGTAAAGTCAAGTACTCCCTCCGTCCCTATTTAAATGACGTTTTAGAGATGGACACAAGAATTAAGATAATGATTGAAAAGCATTAAATATAATACTCAATTGTCTATAATACCCTTAAAATCATTAATTTATCATAGCACAATAGTTTAAAGTACCAAAAAAATAGGTAGAATAATAAGGGGTAATTTTGGAAAAATGATCATTAATTCTCCTAGATTTGAACAAACATCAATTAATTAGGGACAAATAAAAAACTCTAAAACGTCATTTAAATAGATACGAAGGGAGTACTATACACAAAATGATAAACTCAAGGTACAATTTTGCATTTTAATCAATAATTAAAGACTAGTAGATTACCATTAGTTTTTTCACAAACATCAAATGAGTTTTATTTCTGAAAAAAATTCCACAATTCAACAAACCTGGATTAAAGATTTAGTACATGAAAATATTATTCTAGCTCCTCAACATATGCACATAATGTGTTTATTTCTCAATCAAAACTACATATTTTCATACAATTAGTAGTACTCCCGAAGGCTTATTACACCATATTCTTGCACACACTAGATTACCATTAAATATTCACTGCTATCTCTTTGCCTGATGTTAGAACATCATATTAGAGAGAGAATATTGAATTGAGAGAATATATAATTGCATAGATAATAACTTGATAATTAACTCTCTTGTTTACATTGAGAAGATAGGAGATATTTATACTAATACAAGATAAGATGGGTGACTAACATATTACCTAACTCAAGGAGATAATCATGGAGATAACAATTACATAATTATTGGAGATAATCATGGAAGAGTGAATGATGGAAACTATCCTAACAATATAATAATATTTAAAATATAATATTCCTAAAATATCGCCTAATACGCCCCCACAAGCGAAACGTAGGGAAACGAAGCTTGAGCTTGCACTTGATTGAAAATCCATGTAAGTGAAGAGTTAACAGAATAACAACTCCTCGAATTAGAGAAAACACGGACAACTTCCATGCGAGGTTGAACAAAGATGTAGCATGCATGATAATAACATCCAACCAAAGAAAGGTAGGTGGCATATGTTGAATAGGTGGTGGGCATGTCGTCTTGACCTTGTGAAAAGCACGATGTCCAAGTATCCATGGTTGCAGATCGTGACTTCCCAAATTTGGAGGAGAAAGCAACAGAGGTAGGAACATGAGAACCATAAAGAAGGAAATGCATTAGAGATCCATCAGTTGCAAGTCTTGCAGATTTCATAGATATAGAGGAAACGAGAGCAATATTGCTCTTGGTTCCTGACGGTGGAGAAGTGGCAAGTGAAAAAGGATAAGCAATTGGAGAAAATTGGGGGAATGCAGACGGGTCAGGGTGTCTGATTACATCTACTTTTACTTCTGATGTAGACGGATCAACCTGTCTGGATTGATACACAGATTATCTGGATTGGGCAGAAGCAGACAAGTGCTCATCAGAATATCCTGTTGGTGGAGAGTGAGCATGTGAGATATCACATCGTGGAGAAAGAGAAGGAATATCTTGTAATTTTTCATGATCAAGAAGCATATGAGAGAGCAAATCTAAAGATAAAGAAGGATTTATCTCATAATAGTACTTGCAGAAGTCACTAAGAGAATCATCAAGCCCATCAATAATGCAATCAATGAGTTCAATTTCATCGATCGGTTCACCCCACGCGAAAGAAAAACATAAAGAGAGATTTTGCCTCGGAGATATAATTTTTCACGGATTGAGAAGGAAGTTTACGAGAGAGTACACTTGATCTAAAAGATCATCAACATACCAATTACAGGAAAACTCACAAGCATCACCAGGGAGGCACTATCATCATCGACTTGAGAGGTGGGAAATTGTGGAGAAAGATCACAAAAGTTGTCTTGTGATTCATTAGAACAATCATAAGAGGGATGATCAAGCCACCATTTGGGATCGTATGGAGAAGAGTGAAAATCGAGTATGGAGAGAATTGATTTTCCACCATGGAATCGTATGGAGAAGACTAAATGTGCAAAAATATGCAACAAAGGGAATTTAGAAAATATGCAACGGTAGATAGAAGAAAGGAAAGGGAGGATCAAAGGTTGCTAGCCTTATGACTTTGATACCATGTTAGAAAATCATATTAGAGAGAGAATATTGAATCGAGAGAATAGATAATTGCATAGATAATAACTTGATAATTATCTCTCTTGTTTACATTGAGAAGATAGGAGATATTTATACTAATACAAGATAAGATGGGTGACTAACATATTACCTAATTCAAGGAGATAATCATGGAGATAACCATTACATAATTATTGGAGATAATCATGGAAGAGTGAATGATGGAAACTATCCTAACAATATAATAATATCTAAAATATTATATTCCTAAAATATCGCCTAATACCTGATCAAGCAAATTATAGATATCTTCATTATTTTCTAATTTACTTTATTAATGAGATAAACAAATTATGTTATTTTCCTTAATTGCATTCTCCTCAAGAAAAAGTATGCCAGCAGACGGTAAACAATAATGATCACCAACATAGCTCCTATTTCAGGTCCACCCCGATCCAGCCTTTGTCTTTTGACAAAAGCATACTTGCAAGAATCTGATCCTGGCCCTGAATTATCACCTGAGCTGCAACTGTACTGAATCTTCAAGAGTAGCCTGTATGTGTGATAATTGATTGAAATATAGCGTACCCACGACATGAAAGACGGAACATTCTGCAACCATACACACAACCTTTTATGATCCTCAACATAATTGAATATAACACACACACACACACACACACACATATATATATATATATATATATATATATATATATATATATATATGCATGTGTATACACACACACTCAAATATTTATATTAAGAACATAAATAAAAAATTAAGAATATGGAGTAGTACTATGTTTTTCACTTGACTTAACTATGTTTCTGAATTTTCAAATAGACGGAAAAGAACATAAAACTTCTTCAATTATTTTTTTACTTAATTTTTAATGAACATAAAAAAAAGAAACGTTCCTCACTTTTCAGAATAAAGTGTTCCGTCCAAAAATGAATGAAAAACTATATACCACAAACAAATGTTTTATAACTCCAATTGTACCAACTACAATGCAAAAGAAAATTAATACTCTCTCCTATTCAGATTAAATGACATTTTAGAGTTAAACACACTTATTAAAAAATAACACAAAATGTCTTTTGTGTCCCTAATTAATTATTTCTCTCTCCACAATTGTCTCTTCTCATTCTCCACAATTGTCCCTAATTAATTATTTCTCTCTCCACAATTGCATTTACTAAGCATATTAAATAGAGGGGTAAATTAGGAAAAAATAGTGCAATATTGCATAGAGATTCCAAAACGACCCTTATATAGAATAAAATTAAACTTCCTAAAACGTCATTTAATCTGAATAGGAGGGAGTATAATTAAGGGTCAATTACTAATCTAAATATAAAACTTTAGTTTTATTTCTTTTTCCTTTATAAATTCAGTAACCACATGAATTAAAACATTTTTTTTTTAATTTTCTTTCTTTTCTATTATAAATATTTTTTTCTTCTGTCCGAAACTTAGAAACACAGTGGAAAAAGGACAATTATTGCAGGATGAAGGAAGAGACAATTAATTTGGCCATTACCTGTATAAAAAATCCACCAGCCAACATAAATGCCATAACCACTATTGAAGCTAATGTTGTAGCTTTCTTCACATCCATGAAGGCTGCACCTATGGCCAGTCCTAGACCCTGCGATTTGCAGTTCAAGTCATTCATTTTAGATACTGGTAACTTTAAGGTTTTTAGGAGGAAAATATTTTTAGCAGTTAAATACAGCTAGATTGAATAACAGCAAATAGAAAAATAATCACACAAAAGAAACAGAATTTAGGTGGTTTAATTACCCAAATATATATTGAGCAACGTTCACGTCTCACTATCTCAGAAAAGCTTAATAACTTTCTTTGAATTAAACTGGATCAAGTTTCAGAAGTAAGAAATATGTTGAATTTTTATCTCACCTGAGAAGCAATAATGCTAAGGAAAATTGAAAGTAGTGTCAAGAAAAATGCCAGAAAGCTCGGCTTCAGTCCCACCATGAAATAGACTATTGCCAGGAAGGCTATAGGCAATATGAGGTCTAATGGAAGGTCACTGGTGTTTCTTGCGATCACGTATGCACTGAGTTTATACATGTCCACTGATCTCTCTTTAACTAGCATTGCCCTTTCTTGAGGGAACGTAAAAATCGACGTAAACAGTGGGAAGAATGCCCAAAAAACTGAAATGAAGTATAGCAACCCCGCCTGCATTTTATAAAACCATGTTCCATATATTATACAAGTAAAAACTAGAACATACTTACTCTATTGGAAAAAAAGGCTAATTATTACCCAATTAGTGATCAAGAAAACCACTGAACTCTTCTCAAGCTATCAAAACAACATACAAGCCATTTTTTCCCCTTCAAAAACATTGAACTTTCACAGATAATCAAAAATGTCAAAATTTTGACCAGGTCATATGTACCCTTAATGACGCATACACATGAGCTTGGATTAGGATCTCTTCCATTACAATTATCCACTATTTTTTCCTAATACATGTTCAATGACACAAAAATTACATTCAACGACAAAATAAAATTCGTCCCAAACAATTAGAGACATAATAAAAGGTGTCGCAAACAATTTATGTCGTAGAAAATGTCGCTAAAAATAATATTTGTGTGAAATATATTGAAGGAAATTGGAGGATATATATAATAGAGGGGATCTTGATCCCATTAGCTTGTATGGTCAACTTTAGGACATTTTTTATAATTGTTTGGAAGTTCAATAATTTTGGTGCAAAAATATAATGTACTCCATATATTTTTTGGATAGGTTGATAAGAGTTCAATAGTATTTTAATTACTTGCCTGATCTTGAAGGTGCCTCGGAGATGAAGCATCTGAATGCCACCACAACAATCCTATAATTAAAGCAGTGGAGATAACTTGTGTTATGCGAACGCGACTAAAGTATTCGTGGCGTCTCTCCTTAAACCCCCTCCGGAAAAGAATTGAGAACTGTTCCCACCAAGGTGCTCCCCACTCCCTTGAATTCAACCAACCTTGCGCCTCAGGGCCGCCTTCGATCAGCATCGGTTTAAGGAGCTTTATTTTCTTTGTGCTTGCTACTCTTGCTTCATAAGCCCCTACAAGATACTGTTAAATAAAAGTATAAAATTAACTAGTTGATAGGCATAAGAAATGTGATGAAATATTGATCAAGATTCTGTGAAGTTAAGAGTGATTCGACCATTAACCATTTGAATAACAAAATGTTGTATTTGTACAAAACAAAGTTGTCTTTTGACTTTTGGCGGAAATTATTAAAAAATGGTCAAGTCTCGTATCAAACAGCTGCAACTTTTACTACTGAGTTGACAAATGACCAACTTATTGAAATGTAATGTATGAAAATATTATATGTGCATGTGTGTGAAGTGGATCAAGGGGGCGGTCCGGTGCCTTAAAGACCGGTAATGACCGGTGCTCTATGATTTTAATTTTTTTCTTATTTTTAATTTTGGTTTTTTAACCACAATTATGAGAAAATTAAATAAAAAATAATAGAACAAGTTTGAACAAAAAACTGTAAAAGAAAGTATATTGTTTATTAAAAAACACCGTAAAAATATACTTTCTTTTACAGTTTTTTATTCAAACTTGCTCTATTATTTTTTATTTAATTTTCTCATTATTGTGGTTAAAAAACCAAAAATAAAATAAAATAAGAGGGGCACCCGTCATTACCGGTCATTAAGCTACCGGACGCCCCCCCAATTCGTGTGAACTAGGGTAGTGTTATTGACCTCTTGGACATCATTGGGAGAAGGTTCTTCATCTTTAATTTTTGGATTTTGTGTTCGAGGTAAAAACTTGTCCTCGAGTTCTGAAGGAACAGACTTGTCTTTCATGTTCCCATTTGCAAGATCAATAAGAAACTCTGCAGGATTCATAGCTATACGAGGAGAGCAACCGATTGATGAAAAATATGGCATTGCTTCCGAGGCTTTTCCAGAGTACAATGAGCTTCCTTTCCCCAACAGAATTAACTTGTCGAATTTAGTGAAAAGTCTACTCGATGGCTGATGTATTGTGATCACCACTGTTTTCCCAGCCTACAAAAAAATTTATAAACTAAGTTAATTAAATGACTAAAATGCAGAGTACTGTACCATGGTTTATCACTTTGTGAAGGTATAGAACGCATCTTGACAAGTAGTAGAACCTTGTCTTGTGGTACAATTATTAGCGCAAAGCTATACATTTTGGGTTAGTTTTGCGCTGCCAATAATCATATCTTAAATAATTTTGCATTAGTACTTGTACTTTGAGGGAGAAATTTGCTAGTTAGTCACAATCAAGTACCAAAATTTCACATAGGTACAATTTTTTTTTTGTTGCAATTTAGTCTAATTAAATTCATGCTATAGATTTCTAAATTTGGTCAAGTGGCAAACTTCGAGTACCTGAGCAATATCTTGTAGCATCTGAACAATTCTAAGCGCGGTTGTTGAATCCAGACCGGATGTGGGTTCGTCTAAGAAGAGAAGGGATGGATTAAGAAGTATTTCATTGCCAATGCATACCCTTTTTCTTTCACCCCCTGATATTCCTCTCACAAATGTCCCACCAAGTATAGAATTTTGGCACCTGAAATAATCATTTTTCATTCTTTTATTTCCAATTATCTATATATCTAATGCTCATCCATAAAACAAATGTCACATTTACATATCTTTTTTTTCGACAAAAAGAGTTTTCCTACGAACTAGGATCCACTTTCATTACACTTTTTAATTACCCATTTTCTTTAAATACACATTTAGTAACACAATTATTGGCAACAAATTTATTTGTCACTAAATGTGATACTGGTGAACCCAATTATGTATTGGAGAAAAATGAACAGTGTAATGAACGGTGCCTTAAATCTTCTTTTTTTACTGGTAATAGTTGTATAAATTGACACAATAATGTACTCAAGTTTTTCTTTTTCTTTTTTTATTTTTATGATTGTTATGATTATCATGCCGAGTACTAAACTAAACTCCATCCGTCCAATGATAAAAATTTTAATTGATTTTTTGTACATATTATAAAAGATGATAAAATTGTTCATATTTAAATAATTATTTACTTGCAAAATTTTCTGCACATGACTAGTGATACTCCATAAATATGCATAGAGAATAGAAATTTAATAATTAATATTAAGGGAATTATAGACAAATTATTGTAAAACATATACTCCCTCCATCATGTATTAAACTTCCTAATTTCCTTTTTATGATATACCTAAATAAATGTCATATTTCTATATTAGTAACTATTTTTATCTTATTTTTTCACTTATATCATCATAATCTTTTTAGTTAACTTTTGTTGAAAACTTAAGAAATTAATGATAAAATGTTTACATTGGGAAATTGACTTTTTAGAGAAAAAAATTGTTTCAATTTTTTTGTCGTTTACAACTTTCTAAGAGAATAAATTATTTACTTTTCTATATCACCTCAACTTCTCTCATTGTCCAAAAAAAATTTCTCCCTTGTATTAATATTTTTCAACTTCCCATAAAAGGGTAATGATGAAATTTCAAACAAATTTTAATTATTAAATGATAGTATTAAATGACTTTCTTAATTCATGTGCATGAAACTAAAAAGAATATTATTATGGAATGGAGGTAATAGTACCACTTTAATTTCTCTCTCATATATACTTATTGGAATGTGAGAATAACAACAAAAATGATAAAGTAACTAGAAATTAATACCAACAAATGTAGACGGTTTGCATTTATGAACATATGCATGTATTTAGTGGGTGAGTTTGAAGAGAGAAATATGCTTATTGGAATGTGAGAATAACAATAAAAATGATTTAGAGAATTGATTCATGTGAGAAGTAGCAATGAATAATTAATGTTGGAGTCATATAAAAGTGAATGGATACTTCAATTAATAAGTACTACTAATTTAGAAGGATAATCTAAGGTAAAAAAAAATTATTAATTAGTGTGCCGAAACTAATTAGGACGTCTAATACGGGACGTAGGAAGTATTATTTAATGTAAGTAGAAATTTAATTTGGGACTAACTAAAATAGTACTACCTGCATTCCATAATAATTGATTCTTTAGAGGGAAAAAATTATTCCAATTTATTTGTCGTTTATAATTTTCTAGGAAAATAAATTATTTAATTTCCTATATCACCCCTAACTTCTCTCATTTACCCAAAAAAATTCTCTCTTATATTAATAATTTTTAACTTTCCATAAAGGGGTAGTAATTTAATATAAATTTTAATTCTTAAATGATAGTATTAAATGACTTTCTTAATTATGTAAATGACTATTAGAGTATTATAGAATTGATATGGTAATAATGACTTTTATCCTTAGACGAAAGAGTACTAACTTATTATTTTATGGGTATATTAATTTGAACAAAATTACAACCTTAATACTATTTACTGACTTTGAAGATGAGACTCCTTTATGACTGATGGAATATAACTAATTTGTTTATATGCAAATGGTACATTGAAGAAATTAACAGTGACACGATGTCTTAAAAATACCTTTCAAGGTCAAGCTCGCCTATAACATTCATGGCTCTTTCCTTTTTCTGCTCCTTGGTTAACGTATTAGGCAGACGAAGCAGAGCTGCATATGTCAAGGTTTCCTTGACAGTAAGGTGAGGAAACACAATGTCGTCTTGTAGCACAAAACCAATCCTGTTCCATATATATATTGCCTATCACTTAATTAGGAGCCATAGAAATGTGTCCAACTTTGTATGCAATTATAGTGCTAGTATAGGCTTTTAAATTTATACCTTCCTTTTAGTGACTTGTTATATGGTTGATCATTGTAAGTGATGGTACCAGTACTATTGTTTTTGACCCTTGCGCCCAGTAGATTAAGTAGAGTTGTTTTGCCACCTCCTGATGGTCCCATTAGTGCAAGAACCTCTCCCGGACGTACTGAACCAGAAATTCCATGTAGGATGCATCTTTCTGCATCAGATTTCTTCTTTCCTTTCACGGAAACCTTGTATTTGACATCTTGAAACTGCACCGATAAAAACGTGTTATAATTAACCAAAGAGTTCTACCTCTAGTTTTTATTCGTTGTTGGATTTAGGATGTTGGTTGTTAGATTTAGGATAGAATATTAAACACAATCACACAGAAAATTAGATGAAGAACACACAAGATTATACCCAAGTTCCCCAAATTATGTCTAGACATCCCTAGTCATGCATGACTGATGCATTCGTTAATATACATGTTAGATTTATAAAATGGGACTAAGTTTATTATATAAAGATATCAAACTCTTTAATAAAGTATCAATTAGTAATGAGAATAGTTGGTAAGTCATTACTAACATATTTTCTTAATTGAGGTACTCGATATGAGATAAAATATATACTTTATCAAGATACATAATACTATTAAAAAAAATCAAGACCATATTGTTAATTAATCACCAAGTCCAAGTTTGACTAATATGTTGCAACGGTCATTGGTCGGGCCTGTTGAAATATGAGACAATGACAAGATTAGTGAAATATGATCCAACTTTAATTTAAATATAATTATAAATCTATCCAAAAAGCATTATATAAGGAGGGGGATCATGCAATGTATGATATATGATGTATGTTTGAGATTGATTTGCTGCCAACCATGAATATAACCTAATCTTTGAGCGAATCACGTAATTTTTGGTGTTTTTTTGTGATTATTTTTCTTTCAATCTCTCTTTACTTTTATTTTCGCTGCATTAATTATTACTATTTTTTAACATGACATATGTGACCCACATTCTACTGGATAGAGTTTACCTTTGCGGCTATATGTTGTGATTTTTTGAAGGGTACGTTTAAGGTTAGATTCTATGTCCCATCTATACGTACAATAATAATAAAAATAAAGTAATTTAAAAAGAAAAAGAAAAAAAATATAGTGCGTCACCTCGAGACAGATGGGTAATGTCGGCTCCATGCAGATTTTCCTCCAACTTCTTGAATCCGGATTCTCCTCATCAACTAGTGAAGATTGATATATTTTAGCATCTTCTTATAATTATAATCACGAAAAGAACTTTCCAGCATGTACAAATTTAACAACTTGACATTTATGTTACAAGAGAAAATAGTGTTGTTAGCGAGCATTAATTAATACTCCATCCGTCCTAGGATAAAAATCTTTATTATTATTTTGGGTTGTCCCATATTAAATGTCCACTTTTTTTTAATAACCAAATTTTTACACATTTTTTTCTATTATGCCCGTAGCATTAAATATCTCATATTTTTCTTATTCTAATTATCTCTCCATATTTAATGACATTATTATGAACAATTTTGTTATTTTATTTCTCTTCTTGATATGCGTGAAAAGTCAACCAGGACTTCAGAGGGATTATATGTTGATGATGCATGTTGCTGCTATGCTAAGCTCATTTCTAAATTTACGTCATATTCTAGATAATATAATGCCAGATCAATAATTATGTTATCTGAACAATAAGGATCGTAAAAATTCGAAATATAGCATAATGGCAGTGAAATTATAAATGAGTGTCGCTAAATATACTTTCAGTATACCACAAAGAAGATTTAGAAAATAAGAAAATCTAACACTCTAAAATTAAAGTTCATGTTGTTCTAGCTAGTATTTAGTTTAGTTCTTACTTCTGTACGGGTTCTGTAATGTCTTTGCATCCAAGATGTTGTCAGAAGGCAGTGCAGATCCAGCAAGCGGAAAAGATCCCAATTCATTGCTAGAAGCCCTGCTGAGCTCGGCGCCTTGGCCTTTTTCATCATAGCTACCGGTAGTGACATTGTTAATAATAAGTTCGTCGATATTTATGAGGAATTGAGCACTCAATGACCTAGTTTTACGAATAGCTTTTCCTCTTGCAGGTGATTCCTCCTTCAAATCAAAGCTTTGTTTCTTTCGTGTACTGGTTGCATTTTTTCTTGGATCTTTTGATTTCACTAGGCTCACAGTTTTTCCATCAGCAGAATTTGCTTTAGTTTTTAGCAAAATCGTAGCTTCACTCATACTTTCAAAGTCTTCTGAGCAATCAACACTTAGATCTCTTTTCACCTCCATGAATAATATAACTGATTTAAGACAATAATGCAAGCACACTGTCAGATAGTTGCACAAATTTCTATGTTATGTCCACTGAATTTGTGCATTGAATGCAATTTATTTAGTAACAAAGAGAGATGCATTTGCACGTAGAAAAAAGTTTCATTTACATTCGGGGGACATTGTAGTATATTAGTTAAAAAATTCGTAAGATAAAATATGTAAATGACTAGACTATATGAAAATATTTTCTCTCTTTATGAAAATATGGTTCTAGACTATACAATATTGCAAATTTCTAGCTCGTAATACAATTAAAAGTGTAAAACTGTACCACGTGATAGCTAGCGCTTTACTATATTGTAAGGTTGTGTACATAAACTCAAGGTACAATTTTGCATTTTAATCTACTAATTAAATATTCTACTTGCCAAAAGGTTGAGAAGAATGATTAAAAAGAAACAAAGAACACACATGCTATAGAGGAAGAGAGAAATTACTTGGGAGCTTTGTTGAGAGAAAGATATAGAACTCAAGTGAATAATGAAGTTTGGAATTGAAGTTTAAATAGACCCACTCTAATAGTGACAATCCATGATCTCTCGCGACTCTCCTTTAATGTTTCCTTACAATTACTATTATAGTACGGATATATATGGTCCTTACTTCATTTATTTGTGAAACGCTAAAGACAGTTTTTGTTAATTTGTTCAGTCAAGAATTCTTATGTTATTAGGATGTTGTGTACAGTGTACCTCTAATAAATGAATTAGCATATGTTTGGAAAAGAAAAAAACCTAAGGTGGTCAATATTGTCATACTAGTAGTATATATGATGGCTCTTAGTGATGATTAATTTTGTCATCAATATATTATAATTGTGATGGTCATGTCAATCATCAAATTTTTCAAGAAAAAAAAAATTGTGACGGACTAAATCATCACTTATAGATATATCCTTTTCATTATTGCATTTAAGTTATCACTAATATTTTGATGTAAGAAATAATCAAAACAATATTTTATGACGGTCATGACAATCATTACAAAAGATAGATTTTTGTGACGACTTTTATTTGCAATTACAAAAAAGAAAGTATTTTGTGATGGAATTTTCAAGTCATCATAAAACAATAAAATATATGATGGCTCTCAGTGATGACTAATTTTACCATCATTATAGAGTATTTGTGACTGTCATTGCAATCACAAAATCTTATGTGGAAGTAATTTTGTTTAGTAAAATATATGAGGGCAGATTTTTTTTAATAGGTAAACTCAAGAGTCAGAATTTATAAGTTAGTAAACTCAAATGGGTAGATTAATAAAAAAGTTAAACTTGGTGTGATAAAAGAAAAAATTTCATTATAATCTAATACTTCAAAGTATGTTTACATCTTACAGAAAGTTAGAGAGAGACAATAACTCATAAACTTGAAAAAATGTAGTTAAAATTCGCCCCGCCCGAATCTTATGGGCTGTTTGTTTAGAACTGAATACATTTGAATGACTGAATGACTGAATCGGTTAGCCATTAAGTGCATTTGTTTTGAAAGAAAATTATCTCAATAAATTTGAATCGATCGGATGATTGAAATTTGAATGACTAAGTTAATTTTTTTTTAATTTGAATGAGCAAATTGAATAAATTAAAAAAAATTAAAAAAAATATTAATTATTATATTAAGTAATATTAAATAAATTTACAACAACTTTGAATTTTTTCAGATATGTAAAATAATAAAATTCTGTCATTCAGATGTTTCAGACATGTTAATTATCAAATGCCTGTTTTTTATTCAGATTCAAATTCAGCTCATTCAAATTCAAATTCAAATTTATTTAATTTTTATCAAACACTTTCTTAGCTAGACTACAGAATAACACATAGTGCAAAGAATAACACAAGTATTTCAATAATTGATAAAGAATAACACAAGATCTTTAGTTAACATGCATGTCTGGCTGTTTTGAAACTTGTAAAACTCAACCCAAAAGAAAAATAAAAGTAATATTAAAAAAAATTTATTAGGGTTCTCTTAATCATAAATAACACTACATTTAGAATTCATCTTAATATTAAATTTCCATAAGTATAGGTAATTAGACTTGTATTTATTGACATAGTCTCTCCATTTTTATATTTATTTTTTGTTGTTGATGATGTCAAAGTAAAAACGATATTGTCAAAGGATATGCAAATATATACTCTCTTCGTCCCTATTTAAATGACGTTTTAGAGTTTTTTATTTGTCTCTAATTAATTGACGTTTGTTCAAATCTAGAAGAATTAATGATAATTTTTCCAAAATTACCCCTCATTACTCCACCTATTTTTTTGGTACTTTAAACTCTTGTGTTATAATAAATTAATGATTTAAGGGTATTATAGACAATTAAGTACTATATTTAATGCTTTCCAATCATTATCTTAATTATTGTGTCCATCTCTAAAACGTTATTTAAATAGGGACGGAGGGAGTATTATTTTGTGATTGCTTAAAAAGTCCTTCACAAATTACTATCTTTTGTAATTTTTTTAAAAAACCGTCACAAAGTTCCATCATATATTTTTATTTTTCTAGTAGTGATATATAAATAGAGAGACTATCTCAATAAACACAAGTCTAATTACCTATACTTATAGAAATTTAATATTAAGATGAATTCTAAATGTAGTGTTATTGATGATTAAGAGAACCCTAATAAAATTTTTGAATATTGATTTTATTTTTCATTTGGGTTGAGTTTTACAAGTTTCAAAACAGCCAGACATGCATGTTAACTAAAGGTCTTGTGTTATTCTTTATCAATTATTGAAATACTTGTGTTATTCTTTGCGCTATGTCCATTTTGTAGTCTAGTTAAGACTTGGGCGGATCTAGAAAATTTTTCCACCATGATCGGATTTTAACTAAATTTTTTCAAGTTTATGAGTTATGGTCTCTCTCTAACTTTCAGTAAGCTATAAATATATTTTGAGGAATTAGATTATAATGAAATTGTTTCTTTTACAACACCAAGTTTAACTTTTTTATTAATCTACCCACTTGAGTTTACTAACTTATAAATTCTGACTCTTGAGTTTACCTATAAAAAAAAAACTGCCTGGCCTCTGCCTCCATCCACTCCTGCGCTAAGAGATTACTCATCGAAGCCAATGAGCTTATTTATTTTTTATTTTTTTTAAAAGAACCCTAGCCAGCAACTGCATGCTGTATAGACGGATAAATAAGGGTTTAAGAGGTCCAGCATAAAATTTGGGCGGTGCCCTAAGTTGCAAGGCAGAAACTGACCATATTGACATGTATGTGGGGGGCTGGTACTTTTCTCTGATGCAGACCGAAACCGATCTGATCATCGTTTTTGTTGTTATGCTGAAACTCATGTGACCTTACAAGTGTAGTCATTTTCTCGTACTTAATTTGCTTTTCTAATGATAATGATCTCTCTCATCACTAGGGCCGCTCATTGATAACAGACCGTACTGATAACCCAAAACAACTGATATCTAAAATAAAGGTCATTTATTTATTTACTTACAGTTAAATTTGTAAATCAATAAGGTCATTGATATTGTTTAAACAATAATTAGACTGTCACACAGTAATAAGTGTCATTAAAAGTTTAAAATATTGTTAAAACAAATATAAAAATATCGCTAAATTCATAATATATGAGTTACAACACGAAACTAGGAATAGGACGATAAATCTAATCCAACACATACACACACCAATCATTCTAGGGGGACATTTTTTTGCTGACATTCTAGGGACATTATTTTTTTTATTTAGTTTTTTAGTTTTTTTTTGTAGTACCTCTCAAAAAATGTATAATATTTATTCTTACTGAAATTTTTATAAAAAATAATATTTTAGGTGTAATTTGGATACATACTGAAAGCGAGGGTTGTATGCAATTTGTATAGACCATGTTTCTTGTATGTATCCAAATTACACCTAAAACACTGTTTTTTACAAAAATTTCAGTTAGAATAAATATTATACATTTTTTGAGAGGTACTACAAAAAAAAACTAAAAAAAAAAAAAAAAAAAATAATATCGCTAGAATGTCAGCAAAAAAATGTCCCCCTAGAAGGACACCCCATATTAGGACGAAAAACCGATATTAGAAATAACCGGTCCAGTTCCACATGTTGAGACCGTTTTGATAAAAACCCAAAGATACCCAAATGGATGAACAGTCCTAGTTATCGCTAGCCATGGGGTATTGGTAAATAAACTGGTCCAGTTCCGCATGTTCGGATCGTTTCAATAAAAAACCAAAGATACCAAAATGTATAAACAGTCCTAGTTATCACTAGCTATGGGTATTGGCAAATAAACTTTTAACATATATGTGAAAACCAGTTACAACAATGGTATAACAGATGCCTCGGTCTAAATAATACTCTATCCATCACATATAATTTTATTTTTATTTTTAAAATATAACATGACATGAAACTTCATAATATATGATAAACAATTTGGGCAGTGCCCTAAGTGGTAGGGCAGAGACTGAGCACATTACCATAGATGGGGGCTAGCTGGTACATTTCTCTGATGTGATAACAATACCGTGTATAAGACAGCTGAGGCAGACCGAAACCGATCAGATCATCTATTTATGAAGTTATGTTGAACGCATATGACATTACAAGTTGAGTCCTTCTCTCCTACTTAATTTGCTTGTCCAAATGATAATGACCTATGCATCTTATCACTAGGGCCGCGCATTGATAAAAGGCCGTACTGATAATCCAAAAAACTGACATAAAAAATAACAATAATTTACTTATTTTTATAGTTAACTTTGTAAATGATAAAGATTACATGACATTAACACACACACACACACACATAAATATATATATATATATATATATATATATATAAATATATATATATATATATATATATATAGCGATTATCCCATGACGCAGTAAACAATGAATTCACAAACAAAAGAGCAAAAGATTTATCGAAAAACACAGAGAAACTCTCTCATGTAAATTTATATTTATGAAAATCAAAGTTATCTTTCTATTCACCCACAAGCTGGATTTATATAATTAACAAAACTTTCTGCCCAAGCAGCTGCCCAAGATCTATCAAAATTTCTAGAGATTCGCAAAATCTTTCTAGAGATACGGAAACCAAATCCTAACATACTTCCTAAATTTACGGAAACAACCCCTAACAAATAACAACTTGCTAATAATAAAATATTACTAATAAAAGAACTAAATAAGGATAAAAAGTAAATAAACTACTAATGTGTCGAACTCCCGAGGTCAGGACGCCACGAGCCCCCGAAGACATCTCATATCCCGAAGCTGAAGATGTTAATAACCTCTTCGTCTGTGACGATCATCTATATATATATATATATTTGAGCAATGATTCATAACCAAAAGATGGGAGTCCCCATCCTTCTAACTATAATCCAGTCATCCATGGATTGATCCTAAGGCATAGAAATAAGCAATCCACATGATTATTATTAAGAGCCTAACAAACAGTTGTGCATAGTGTTACCCACTTAACAAATATCCATTTTATCACTGCTTTAAAAAAAAGGCGCATAAGAGAATTTTTTAACGAAGTCTATATGTACCTACCGGACAATAGTTGTGCGGTAGAGAATTAACATATTAAAGTGCTTCGTTTTTTTATCTGCTCTGTTCATCAAAATGAAATCATACACTTCTCAATACATTATTTCCCCTATAAATTATCGAGTAGATTGTGTTACCAATCATAAAGTTCATGGACTTTCAATTAATAGTTTAAATTATTTTTCTATTCATTACATATGTATAGAGAGAAATGTTGAAAAATAAACTTGTCCCAAAGTAATTAAGTATTTAACATATTTATGTTTTAATTAATATTTATGAAGCTAGGTTGGTTCATATATATATTTGAAGGTTCATGAAGTTAGTTGAAAAGGTGTCTAGGAAGTAATTGTTTTTCATAAAGTGTTTATTCATGTATTTGAGTTTATACATGTATGGAAATTCCTATAAATACCTATGTACTCAACTCATTTAAAGCAAGCAAAAATATAAGATTTCTTTTGTGATAACATCTCGTCCATTTTCTCTAGTGTGTGTGTGTGTGAGGTTTTTTATTTCCAACAAATTGGTATCAAGAGCTAGGTTGCTAGTAACACCTACTAGAAAATGGCAAATGGAGAGGTCCAATTCCAAGTTCCTCAATTGAAGAAGGATAACTAAATATGAGAGTTGGTGTATTCGCATGAAGGCGATTTTTGGTTCACAAGATCTATGGGACATTGTGACCAAAGGCTGTGTAGAGCCCGAAGATGAAAATTCGTTATTGCAAGCACAAAAGGAAGCTTTGAGTGCCACAAGAAAGAAAGATCAAAAAGCGGTTACTCCTGTAAAAGCTGGTTTGTCCCACCTCTCCATGAAATCGGGAAACATACTTGGTTTTAAATCCCTAGGCCTTTCAACTGTTACTCCTGTTCTTGCAAAATCAATTGCCATAGAGTGAAGGGTTGTCAACTAAGAAATTTTTGTACTCATACTCTTATCTGATTCAAGGTTTGCATGTACTAAATGTGCAGTAGAGATTGTACCCAAGGTATCGATCGTTGATCAGATAATTATTCAACAAATAACTTTTTTATTTTCTGCAAAATAAGAATTTTTAGGAAATAAAAGAGACAAAAGGAGAGTTTCATGAAATTCAACAATTCCCAATAAGTGTTTCAATTAATTCAACTGTACTTTCTCTTGAATTCCTGAATAAAGTGGTTAAATGGTGACCCACTTTGTTCGGGAATTAACCACTTTGTTCTAGGAATTCAAGAGGAAGTACAATATGGTGAACTACTTATTGAAAATTGTTGAATTTCCTGCAACTCTTCCTTTGTCTCTCATATTTTTCCCAATAAGTCTGAGTTTGTAGGAAATATTGTGGTTTTTTGTTGATTAATTATCTGATCAATGATACCTTTTGTACAATCTCTACTTCACATTTAGTACATATAGACCTTGAGTCAAATAAGACTATGAGTAAAAAATGTCTCAGTTAACAACACTTCACTCTATGGCAGTTGATTTTGCAAAAACATGGAGTAACAGCTGAAAGGCCTAGGACTATAAAGCCGATGATATTTCCCGATTTCATGGTGGAGAGGTGGGCCACAACTAGCTTACACTTCTTAAGGAGTATTGGGGATAAACTTTATCGATGACGACCGACTATCAAGATCGTAATCTACTTCTTACACTTGGCGGACATTAGCTTATGCAGTGGCTAGAGCAACGTTAACACAAAAGCAGGATAATGATGTCGAGGTAATTTTGTTATGAACTTAGCGTTATGTTTAGTTACTTATGGTTCTTCTATTGTATCTTTTCTTTAGGAAGAATTTCTCTTTTCAGGAGGTCTATAAATATGACTGCTAAGATTAGTTGCTGATGCTATATATATCTAGAAAGAAAACAGAAAAACTTTAGATTGTAATATTCCCTTTCAGTACGACTAATCGTTTGGTTTTTGAATTGTTTGATGTCAAAGGCAATGGAGTTAATTATAATTTTAGATTTAATGTATAATTTGTCTATAAATTTTAGTCGCTCGAAATTTGTTTATTGTGTTGGTTTTATGCACGTGGATCAATGAATTTGTATAATTTTGGTGATTTATATATACTGTTGTGTGTTGAGATATAAAACAGGTAAAAACAATTATAGATTTTTGGGGAAATCCATATAATAGGCAATTTTTTTAAATTTATGAATCAGCGATCGCAGACGGTCGCTATTACGTATCAGCGACCGCGGGTGACTTGAGGATATCAGCGACCGTGTGGTCGCTAATGGTGGTCGCTAACACGTGGACCACGTTACCAATGAGACCTGACTCACGGTGACTCAGCTTAACGACGACATCGGTCGTTATATGTCGGTCGTTGACGTTCCGGTCGCTAAAAGTGGTCGCCGATGTATAGTCAGCGACTAAAATATATTCGGTCGCAGATAACTATATGCGACAGTATTCGATTGCAGATGGGCGGTCGCTAATAAGCCTTTTTCTTGTAGTGTTAATTATAATTAAGACTCTAAAATAAACAAACAATTTGGGCTCGATTCGTACCTGCTCGACAAAAAATTTGATTCGAGCTCTACTCGAAATTTAAATGAGTCAAATATGAGCAAATTTTAAAGTTCGATAATTTACTCGAACCTCCTCAAATTGCAATTTTCTATTGATACTCGGATCATATTTGTTCGAAAAGTTCAAACTACTCGAGCTCGATTTTAGATCGTTCTCGACTTAATAGCTAAATGAGCTTTGATTAAACCTTATTTTATACTCGATAAATTTTGAGAACCAAATCTAAGCAACTCAATACTCGACTCGACTCGATTCATTTATATCCTTAATTATAATAGTTGGTACTAAATTAATATGTTGTTAAAATTGGTAATACCAATGCATTAATATTGTAGGGCATAATTTACCCCCAAGAAAGAATAAAAATAAATAATTATTATATCTTCAAAGATTGTGTTAGTTCCAAGTAGGCACAATAGATCTAGAAGGGGGGGTTGAATAGATCCTTTTAATTTCAAATACTTTTCTCTTTTATTTTGTATTGCTATTACATTAGCAGATGACAAACATAAGAATCTTTTCAAGCATTTCAGAATAAGTAAAAGATCCCCTTCATTGATATATTCATAATCAAACATACATTATTAAGTAGAGTTAGTTTGGTTGTAGCGATTCAAACATACATATCGAGTTATAGCGATTTATAGTACATAATGTAAAAGACACAAGGGTTTTAAGTGGTTCGGAGACTCAAGCTCTAATCCACTCTTTCCGCTTTCAACTAGCGATTTCCACCAAAAGAAGGCGGCACCACAGAATCACTAAGATTCCTTCAAAGCCAAAGACCTTGGGACTTGATTCACTAAGAACTCTTCAAGGCCAGCACCTTGGAACTTCTCTAGTTCCCTAGGAACTCTTCAAGCCCAGCAGACTTAGAACTTCATTTAGTCCCTCCGGACATGGACCCCTCAGGCCCTGGCTTCTGAGTTGTTTGTTTGTTTGTTTGTTGAAGTTGGTCTTTGAAATTTCTTAAGATGTCTTCATGCTCTGAACATCTTACATGCTTTAGAAGACTTGTGATCATCCTTGAAGTGCATTTGAGTGTTACATGATGCTCAGCTTCTTCAGTTACTCAACCACTTCGGATGACTCCTTGATAACTGCCTTGAAGATCGTTCCTCTTGATACACAATGGCTGCACATGATGGGTTTCTAAGATGACTGTAAGCTCTTCTGCTAGGTACTTAGAAACTTTCTCATGCTTGCCACCATGATGACGTTTGTGATCTCTCTTCTTGATACTTGATGTCTTCTCATGATGGACTTGCTAAGATGACTGTGAGCTCTTCTCTATGGTACTTAGAGTCTTCCATTGATGGACACCAAGATGACATGATGCTCTTCTTTCTCTCGGCAATTCAGAACACTCTTCTAGTAGTACCAACTGTGACGCCCCCAAAATTAGGTATACATCACCCATCTTGAGTCGCCAAATACATGGTACAGAATTCAAATATAACTTAATAATACAACTGTTATGTATAATACGACAAAACATAAACTATGAGTTTGAATACAAATATTGTCTACTAGAGATTATACAAACTCAAAAGGAGTCCTCATTATAATTATTATCACACTATTTCATAGAATACTGAGGACTACTAATGCACCATCTAGGACCATCACTCTGTTCCCCGACTAGTCCCATTCGTTCTCATTTCACCTCAAGAGAATAAAGTGAAAGAAAGGGTGAGCTCAACTAGCCCGATGAAAATATTATGATTAAGATAATGCAGAATAATTTATCGTTAGCCTTTAACAGTGTTAAACTAATAAAATATAACAACTATCAAGTTTAACTGCAGTGGAACAAACAATCCATTAGAAGAGTCAAGTAGGGAATAAAATCTACTATCTTCTATGATTTAAAAGGTTTTTCATCACTTTTATCATTTGGGACTCGACAATAAATAATCCACATCATCGAATCACCCCTACACTACTACCAAGGATATTCTTTAGTATCACGACCACGAATTATCCATGCACTACTGACTTAAGATAATCATGTTTTCATCAATCTGGTCCCCGATCATGCCATAAAATAATTCATCTTTGCACTTCTGACCAAAGAGAATTCATAGCCATAATCATACCAAAAAGCTGTTCATCAATGCACTACGGGCCAATGAGGACTTTTTTCTACATCATTTGTAACATTACGGTTAATTACAAGAATAATCTCTCGTCATAATCATACCAAGTCCATCTATGCACTACAGGCCACGATGACTTTCAACAAAATATAAACATGAGGATGATGACAATGATATAAGAATTCAATAAAACAAGTTCAAGAATTAATTTATCCGAAACCGCGATAACGTCTAAATTGTCAACATGATCTTTGCTTTGTAAAGTAAAATTCAAGAATGCTCGGAAGAATATTTCCATGAAAAGATCTTTGGATGAAGCGCAAATATTAAGGATATTCCACTAAATTCATGGGTATAGAAGTCAAATTTTAACCAACCGAGTATAATAAAGAATGGAATAACAAAAGAAATCACCATGCATGCGATAGACCGCCATGCAGCGAGGTTATTCCAATGAATAATAAAGGATGGAACCCGGTCCGTGGCGTAAGCACGCATGACGAGGATATTAAGCGGAATAATAAATAATGGAACCCGAGTCCAACGTAAGCGCCTTGACGTGATATTTAAACGTAATAATAAATAATGGAGCGAGGTCCGGCGTAAGCAGCATTGCATGTGGGATATTCCGGCGAATAATAAAGAATGGAATATTAGAAGAATGTCACCATGTATAGGGTAGCTTGGCGTATCTGAGTTATTCAAATGAGAATAATAAATAATGGAATAACGAAGTTCTCTTCATGAGTACAACAAATAACATCCCTTACCGTAAAAGAACCTGAATATAAGAGTAGGGAAGTAGCGAATACTTTTCTATAAGTTCTCTTATAATTCTCTCTAGAGTTTCAATGAATTAAGTAAGAAATAATGAAGGAATGAGCTTATTTATAGAAGAATAGGCTGCATAAGAACTAACTTATGAACGGTCCAGTTGATTTACTTTTAAGCGGACGATCCAGTTGGTTTATTATTAAAACTTAAAACAACGGTCCATCTTGATTTACTATTAAAACTTTAAACCAAATGATCCATATTGATTTACTATTATAACTCCACGGTGGTCCATATTGACTTACTTATTATATCTTCAACCAACTATTCGAAAAATTAGCACATCTCCTCATGGAATAATATTGTAACTTAGGGTGAATAGTAACTTATGAATAGTAACTCGTGAATAGTAACTCATGAATAGTAACTCGTGAATAATAACTCATGAATAGTACTCCGACACAAAAAGTGTCTCGAATATCTGATTGAACAATATATCATATTATGCAGATGATACTATAACAATAATTGAATCAATAATATGAGAGATATGATGCAGAATTATCAGTAGCAATAATTGAGTATAACGAGTGACTTCTCACGTAAGCATCAATAATCAATCTGTAGTGTCTTCTTGTGTCTGAACCATATTCTTGTACTTTTAACACTTTGGGTGTTTCAACAGCTTAACGGTAAAACTTCCATAGTTATTTTCATAAAGTATTTTTGTCATTTTCTCTCGACAATAATTACATTGTAGGGTCCACTAATGATTGTACCGTCGTCACGGATATTTCCCGACAAAAAAAAATATTCCCAGACCAATCGAATATTATACAACCACTTGCTTACTTTGCAAAATTTGTAAATATTACCTACAACTATAACATTACATCAAATCAACACCATAATATAAAAAAATAATTATTTCGAGAAAATTAAATCTTTATTCATAAAATTTGTCCTTGGAGGAGAGACTCCTTGGTGGGGCCTTAGTTTTCTTCACACCTCAGGATTTCTTTTTGGTGGTGTAGTTCTTTGTTGAGTCTGGGATCATCATATTCGAGCTTTACGCCTCTCTTACTTCTTCCTCTTCTTTTTGCAGAGGCCTGCCTGCTTGCTCCAGATTATCGGTAAATGGTTCTCCTTAGGGTTCTTCTTCTAATTCACAAATAATTGTGGAGACATCACTTTGTGAACATTCAAAGGCTCTCCCTCATCATCCTTGATCTTCCCTCCCAACTTCTTCTTCATCACAATACTCAGCAGTCTACCATGAAACACCTTAGTCAGGGGGTTTTCGATGGACTTCTTCAACTCAGCCTTTTCTACCCACTTGGAGATTTGATCGAACAAGATAACTCCAAAGTTGATTTGTTTCTTTAGAATTATTGCCGACATTATCTTCAACTGTTGGTCAAGCATTGTGTCATGTACAGTATCCTTGCATAGTACTATTTCAGCAAGGAACTCGTACTCTTCAGGAAACTCCTTCTTCTTCATGTCTTTCAGACTAGGGTTTCTTTGGTACCCCATGATCTCCTTTGCTTGTTCCGTATCAACATCATCAAGGCTCTTCAGTCCTTGGTTGGGAAAACCTAGGCATTGATTGAGGTCAGAAGATTTTAGCTTTAGAGACTGACCTTTGACCTTGGTAGAAAGGGTTCCTGAGTTTATGGAGGCATTTGAGTAAAACTCTTTAACCAGGTCAACGTATACTTGAGAGCTAGCCTTAAGGCATTCTGAGAATTCAGCTTTCTTCACAAGTTCGAGAATGTCTCTGAACTTCTTTTTGGATTTCTCAAACGACTTGGTTCCGAGCTAAATGCCAGTGATTACTCGCCAGTTTTCTATTTGAGTAGTTCGAAGAATATGGGTATTTGATTCAGAGAGGTTTATAAGAGATGGCTGATTATGATTTGATTAAGCTCTGGAGTGTTAATCTGTTCTGGTTCTTGAGAGGATTTTAGGGTTTAAAAATGGGAGGGAAAAAGGTTCGATAGCTTCCGATAACTGTTTGCAGATTTGAAATTGTCTTTATGGCAGTTCCTTCTAACTCTGCATAACCAGTGATGTGTCAACCGACCATTGGTTGCACGATGCCCAATAATGAGCTGTAACTCCCCATAACTTTTCAGTTAGATATTTCCTTTTAGAAGAGTAGACGTTTAAACGACGTGGCTTTGACCGTTGACCTTTTGATTCGTAGAGTAGCATGGTAAGGCAGCTATGGACTATACGATTTCCTTTGTTGACTCAACGATCAACTTTTGAGTGATGCTGTAGTGGATGGCTTTGACTTCTATCTTCATTTTGATGCAGCATAGTTTGATCACTTATATATTCAAACTTATCTCCTCATTTTGAATGGTTGAGCAATTGTCTCATTTTCCAAGCTCCTTATGAACTGGAGTACCCTTTGGTAGGACTACGATCGTCGAGTTGTCTTCTACGATCGCTGAGGTTGCACTGCGATCGTGGAGTTCTCTTCAACCTTGACTCTACGATCGTTGACTGACTTAGTCCTTGAGATGAATTTGATCAAACAATTCTACTGGGTTAAGGTAGCTCAAGAAGGGCCAACATCTTAGAGTGAGCTAAAGGTCAGGTTTGTCCCTGAGGCGCTTTCCAGATGAAATACTTTAGAAGTGATTTGCAATGATATCTCATTTGACCTTTTCTGGTGGGGAGGTCCTCTACCAACTTTGGACAATTGCAGTTGCTGAAATTGTGGTGTCCTCCTGCTTCTACACTGCGATCAGATGTTTGATCGTAGGCACTCCCTGATTTTGAGTTGGGTGGCTGAAAGGTTATCAGTAGTACGTTTTGAGACGTTCCTACTGACTATGGGTCTTTATTTTGGTTCATCAGACATAAAGTTTTGGGACTCTGTAGTTGATACACTTCTTCATAGTATAGCTCAGTGCTGTTGTTTCTCAACAGATCGCTGCTCCCATGGTTGATGCTGTCTTTTTAGATAGATGTGATTCCTTTTACTTGAGATTCATTTGAAGGCAGCCTCGCATATCTCCTTCTGATTGGAATCACAATTATCACTTAGATCTCCTTGTATCGTGGACATGGATATTTTCAAGACTGGTCACTCTACGATCTTTTGACAACACTACGAACTTAGTCTTCTTTGTCAGTCTTGTAAGTGTGAAGTTCTGCTCCCGTAATGAGTTCCTCTTGACTTAAGCTCAATGATCCTCTGTTGTGAGCTCCCTTGAGGATTCTTCTCATTAAACATGCCTTTCTTGATTTGAGCATATAGGACCCTCTTCATCTTTGGTTGCATGGCCTGCTCCCATATACAGATTTACATCCATGTGAGATTTACTCAGGTTAGCTCAATGGGTCTTCAAGGACAGGCTTAGACATATAGAAATTTTATTAGAATCACTTTTGAGCAGTCCTTAGCCTTCTGCTGGTTGAGTTTTCTTGACTGAAGTCTCCTGCTTCAGCATTCCTTAGTGTGGTCAGACAGACCAGGTACCTGCAAGTTTAAATATATTTCTATTTTTGGTACCCATAATTAAATGGGTCCTGCTAGGGTAGTTTTCTAAACCCCTGTTCCTCTTATATTTGGATAATCATCACATTTATCACCAACAACATATTCATGCATAAAAATAGTTTTAGATAATACATTTTGGTATGCATGAAGGTGAGTGTGTGTAAGGTTAGACATTTAATAACACACTCTTTATCTATGATGGTTTCATCATTTGCTGGGTTATGTTCACAATGTTTAATTGTTCACAGAGTGAGAATCAACTCTACAATTTAGGAGTATCTAGTTGATTCATGGAGGTGATCAGTTTCTACATATCATCAAGATACTCTTTTAGAACTGATCATACTCTATGTGTTATCAAACACTTAGAGCTAGGATTTGTACATACACACTAACCCACCAGTAAGGATTACTTCACATAGAATTAATTTGGCCTGTGATGCTCTTATGACCCATTTCAGGTTTCCTTCAAGGTGTCATCTTCAACCTAAAACTTGGATGGAGTGAAAGTTTATAGACATTTGAGTTACCATCCTGAGGGTACTTTCTATCTTCACCTTTTTAGGTAGATTATGATCTAACGATGATTCTTCGTTATGGTTCATAAGAAGGTGCATTGATGATGTACACATGTATAATAGTGAAGAACCGTACCTTTTTTTGTCGGTCCTCTTAACAAATCATTTATCTTAGATATTGATCGATTTACATGATCAATGAATACGTGCAAGTATACATGGTCAACAAGTAATATAGTGATAAATTAAAGTGTCGATCCTCGGAGAATTCTAATTGATAAATTCCAATTACTAATCTTTGTACCAATTCAATTTTATTTAAACAACCAAAAATTATAACTATTAAGAAATTATGCTAAAACTAAGAAAACTAATTGCAATTGTACTTAAAAATTATATTAAAAGAAAGCAAAAAGCAGTTGACAATTATTGGAATGCGGATAAATGATAATTAAGACTCCAATTTTCCCAATTATGATTATTAAATCAACTATTCAATTATCCTAATTATTATGTCTCTTGAATTGTTAACGAGGAATTCTCAAATGTCACAAGCCCTTTTCCAGTGATCAAATGACTTCTATTTAATCCGGATTAACCTTGCTATATTCTATGCAAAATAAGTGAATTAAACTCCTTAAATCCCAATTCCTTATGTGTTACATGCGGTGAAAAGATATTTCCATTCCATTCACAAACCTAATTATTCAACTTTGTGCAAATAACTAAGTCACATGTCATCATGCCCGATTCTAACCTAAAATTCCTTTCCCAATTCATTCTAGAGTAACAAGGTAATTATTGGCGGATAATTAATCAATAAATCCAAGACATGATGAACAATTCACTTCAACATAAATAATTAGAATAAATTAAATAATCAATTCATAACCATAAAAGGTTCCATTGGAATCTTAATAAAAGGAATTAGTTCATAACGGAAATAAAAACCATAAATAATTGATAAATCATCTTTTAGAAGTTACACAATTAAAAGAATAAAGGGAAAGAAAAACTCCAAGTTGTAGCCTTCAGATCTGCTCTTCCTCCTTGCTCTAGTCTTCAATTGTCTAGGGTTATCCCCATTCAATAAGAATAAACCAATTTATATTTTCTTGCCCAATTCCACAAATCCTAGTTCAATTAGGATTCTAAAACACACCAAATCTGAAGTCATTTGTTGGTCGACACCGATATTTAACTTCTCCCTCCTTGCCTCGCCTCTTCTGAGTTAATGAGGGACTAAGCCCCCGTATTTGTTTTTAAACTTAGAAATAAGCGCCCGTGACATTGAAGAAAAAATGCCTCTTGCCTCCTTTTTCATTAATTGTTCCACATTGTTCCTAATTGCTCCCAATCAATGCACACTTCCTTACACACACACTAAAGCGAGTAAAATAATACTAAAAGCGCTTGAACACATAACAAATTAAGGTTAAGCGTAATTAATTCATGGGTATATTACCCAATCATCAAATACCCCCAAACTTAAATCGTTGCATGTCCTCGGGCAACAAAACCACAAACACGATTAACTAAACATCATGCAAATGCCAACTAACTAAAGGACCTTAATTCGTGCAATTCAATAGTTAACGAATATCCATATGCCTCGGAAAAATCACAAAAAAAAACATCTTTAATACTTCATGTTCAAATGGATCAATGATATCCCAACAATCAATCAATCAAAATCATTATTCTTGACATTGTGAGTGTGTGTTCAACAACCATGATAACCAATGACAAGCAAAAATCGAAAGATAGTAAAGTTCTTAATAAGCATCATACGATTCAACTCAAGAACTCATTAAATAAACTAAATTCAAGCTGAAATTAAACAATCACCAAAATTGAGGATTGAACATGGAATACTTATGCTTATTGTTGCTAAGCGGGGGCATTTTGCTCTTTTCGTTTTTTTTTTTTTTTTTGACAACAATGAGTATGTATGTCTCATTCCATTAGGCTAACATGTTACCCTTAGCGAGCTTTAGACCAGCGACTCCCGGACCATATAAGACCTTAGGGTATTAGGTTTTAAGATACCCCTTGAGCGTGCTTGCTCAAGTAACAAAGGCCCCAAAACAAGACTAGTCACCACATATATATATTTTTTTTAGATGGTTGGTGAGTCGTTTTTTCGCTCCATCTCACGCTTGTGTTTATGGTGAGTGTTTCTCCTCGACCCACCACAAGACTCAACTTTTTTTTTTTTTTTTTTATATGCTTATATATTCCAAATATTTTTCCCCCAAAACTCGAGTTTATGCATAAATTCAGTCTTTTCTAGCTATTCAAATTGTTCTTCCATATCACTAGCAATCCTCCTTTAGAACTCTATTATCTAACCATTTAAACTATCATAGCCAACATGGTGGTGGTTTTTTTTTTTTCAAAGTGCCTTCCTATAATATCGATTATCAAGCAGATAAAGATTTAATTCATGTCGAAAAAATCATATCAACGACTCAACAATCCTTACTAGACTTGTTCATGCAATTCTACTTTCATCATTGGCCCCAAATATCGCCTTATCAAAAGCTGGAATTAATATGCACTCCTAAATGCAATAATAAACTAACAATCACAAACCAAATCCCAATCCAAACCAAACTAATAACAAACTAATACTTAGAAATAAAAATAAACGTACCCCCCCAAACTAATCTAGAGCAATGTCCTCATGCGATAAATAAAACAAAATAACACGAGAGACTTCCACAGCGAACTTATTCCTCTGGTGGAGCATCATCGTCCTCATTCATCTCTTGATCGGAAGGAAATCTTTGGCGAAGCAGGGCGCCGTTGGGAAGTGGCTAAGTTGAGCATGGGATGGGTTTGGATGGTCGATGCATTTACATGCGACAAATTGGTCGACTAAAAACTTGAAAATCACGTCTTGGCGCTCAGATAAAGCGCACATTACGAGACTCCATGTTGTAAAACCGGTAGTCTATCTCCCATTTGGGCGACTTGGGGACCATACCTCGATGAAATTGCGACGAGGGGCCGTAAGTAAGTAGGTGGAGCACAGGAGGATGGTACTTGAGATTACTCGGCTTGGGGAAGTATGAAACCCAATCCCCTAGGGTGATTAGCTCCCCAGTCCACACTTTGTACTGGCGATTAACTTATGGTCCGGCCTTGGCATAGGCTTTTGTATCATTTAAATCGACTTCCATTTGGCGTTGAACTTAGCACATAATACACGCATATGAGGGACGGATGTGGTAATCCTCGATGGTACTTCCTCGAGATCTTGTGAAGAAGCGGATTGCAAAATGAGATGACCCACATCAATTTTGAATCCTTTGATAATTGAGTATAAAAGCACACCGCGCTCCACAGTAACATGACTTACATGGGTGCATGGCATGAGTTTTCTGCGTAGAAACGCATACCATGCTTTCCCATATAAGTTGAGGTTGGAAAGTGGGAAAGTCATATTCTGCGTTAGTGTCTCTTGTCCATGTGGTGCCGGTGACACAACTCCGAATTATCTGTTCATAATCGGCCCATCACTCTCACTAACAGTGCATATTCATCATCAAACCCTTCTAGTGGCGGTGATAGCATCCATTGAAGTCCTCTTCTCCAATTTCCACTACTTTTGCCCCTTACAAATACTCGTAATGATTATGTTAAGACGCGTTGGCGTAAAATTCTTTCACCACTGCAATCAACTTCTTTGGGTCGGTTTTGCTTTCGATGAGTATGAACCGGTTTCTCTCGGCTATCATGGCCGCCATATATAGCCATCCTTTGCGGATCAAAAAATTGACCCGTTCGGAACCAATGATCGAGTAGCCATGCGGTTGTATCTTTCTGGTATGAAGACTAACAAAGCGTCGGTTTGTCAAATTTTGGAGGTGGAGTCGGCGGTTCTGAGCCTTCCCCACACCCGACGTTTGATGCCATATCGAGAATCTGCAAGTACAAGCACGTATATATTAGGAGTGAACTCGACCCCCAAACTTTGAAAGATATATGGACATGCCTTAGGTGACATGCCTGAATCAATAGAGTCTAATTTCTCTACTCTCATTCACTATGTGTGATAGTAACCAAAAACAAGTGCTACAGTGGATTGACTCAGTGTGGTAACACATGGGTCTAGAGTGATAATGCTTGAACATAGTGATAAGTGTGCATGTGGGTAAGATCAATGGTTCAGGCATTTCATCAAACATCTAAGAAGCAACTCATCAATCACTTAAATTTTCACCAAGTTACTAGCAACTCATACCCTTTATTTAGCAAAAAATATCCCATTGATGCAACATCTAATTTCACATAAGCAATTTATGGCCATGATGCAGGGTAGAACAACAAAAAAAATGTGTATCCACATACATGCTTGTTGCATGAACACGTACAAACACATCGAGTATAGAACACGTACCAAACAAATTAACACCCATGTTTGTTGCATGAAAATGAAAGAAAAACATTAATCATACCTTGGTAGATGATTGAAAAGAAAGAAAAAATTGAGTCGTGTAACCCGATGAAAAGGAGAATGAAATCGTGTATGTGATAGAGGAAGATCGTAATGCTTAATAGAAGGGAGTATGTAACCGTTCAACAATTGAAGAACATTTAGGACTCTTGGCGAGCCCCTAGCGTAAAGGCGCTAGGTTTGTTTGTATAAAAGAAAGCAATGGCAAGGGCGCTATTAGTCGATAGGTCGGGGGAGACCTTTAAGCGTCGGTATTTATTTACCTAGGAATTTTGTCGGCGCTATTATCGAAAAACTTGTGAAACCTCTTAGCCAAGGTATTTGTCTTTCTTATATAGAAACGGTAGGTCAAGTAGCTTATTAATAGTCGATAACCTCAAGACTTTCGCGTCTACACCTCTGTTCACCATGATGAGTAACTTCACTTGCTAACTTTGCTTTTGTTACGTGCGAAAAGACAATTTAAGCAATACATAAGAAGAATAAAATAAATTACTCTATGAAATAACATGAAATAAAGAAAAATAAAATAAAATAAAATAGAATTGATTGGGTTGCCTCCCAATAAGCGCTTGTTTCTTGTCGGCGGCACCGCTTTTTCGGTATTGCTCGATTGTCCTTTGGTTCGGAGAAAGTCTTGGACCGTAGCTTGGCGTTCGATTGGTCCACTCAATAATGTTTGAGCGTTGACCATTGACCTTGAATGCACTTTGAGTTCGGTTCCTCGACCTCAGCGTTTAGTGTGGGCGGCAGAGATATAACTCTGAATGGCGGGACCACCGGGATTTCAATTTTCGAGGAATAAGCGCAGTCTCGAATTGAAAAGCAAAACTTGTTGGCTTTGGTTCAAATGTTTTATCGAGAATTTTCTTATCATGCCAAGCCTTGACTTTCTCCTTATAGAGTTTTGCGTTTTTCATAGGCGTTGAAGCGGAATTCATCCATCTCGTTCAAGCTGTAGTAACCTTTGCTCACCCATGCTTGTTCATCAAAATTAAGCTTAAGATGGCCCAATATGCACTATGTTCTAGCTTTCATTTGGGAGGTGACACGCTTTTCCATAAACCATACGATAAGGTGACATCTGGGTCGGGTTCTTATATCTTTGTCAAATATGCCCATAGAGCATCGTCAAGGCGTAAAGACCAATCTTTCCGTGATGGATTGACCACCTTTTCGAAATTCTCTTGATCTCCTGTTTGAGACCTCGGCTTGGCCATTGGTTTGAGGGTGATATCACGTGGCGATTTTATGTCGAACCCCATATTTCACGATAACTTTGTGAGCGCTTGTTGCAAAATGTGTTCCCTCATCACTTATTATTGCAGGGAGTCCCAAAAGCGCGTGAAAATACTTTTCTTCAAGAAGCGGAGGACTACGTTAGCATCATTTGTGGGCAAAATTGCGGCTTCTACCCATTTGGAAACATAATCCACCTGACAAGAATATCTTGATTCTTTGAGCGATGAGGCGGTCCCATGAAATCGATGCCCCAAATGTCGAATAATTCTACCTCCAAAATAGAGTTGAGTGGCATCTCGTTTAAGCTTGGAGATATTACCAATGCGTTGACATCTGTCACACTTGACACATAGAGATATGCATCCTTGAATAACGAAGGCCAATAAAATCCAGTTATAACACCTTGGCGCGATTCGATTTAGGAATAATGTCCTCCGTGTCGAGGAGTGGCGATGGCCTAATATCTATTCATCTCTTCATGAGGTACCTGCGTCTTATCATTTGATCCGCGGGCTTTAAACAAAAACGGTTCGTCCCAATAATATTGCTTCACGTCGTATGTAGGAATTTCTTTCGTTCTTTGAGTTCAAATCCGGAGGTACACACCTTAGCTACCACATAGTTCACATAATCGACATACCACGGCGGTGTTGTGATCACTTTCGTAGAAGTTGTTAAATCAGGAAATTTTTCGTTAATCAATGCATTGTCTTTCTTACGCACCTCATCATTTTCCAACCTCGATAAGTGATCCATTATTTGATTTTACTGTACCCTTTCTATCCGGATCTCCAAATCAAACTCTGCGGCGATAACACCAGCGGATTAACCTTGGTTTGGCATCCTTCTTTTCGATCAAATACTTGATTGCGGAATGGTCCGTGTGAGACAATGACCTTGGTTTCGGAGGAGGTATGCTCTAAATTTGTCGGCGAACACATTTGCAAGTAGTTCTTTTTCGGTGTTGTGTAGTTCAAGCGAGCATCTGTCAACGTCTTGCTTGAGTAATAGATTGTATGGAAGATTTTGTTGTGGCGTTGACCCAAAAGCTGCTCCCCTTTGCATAGTTCTTTGGCGTCACACATCAATTCGAATGGTAAAGTCAATCGGTACCCAATAATGATCGGAGCGAGATACTAACTTCTTCTTTAGAATCTCGAATGCCTCGTCTGGGGTGATCTAATTTGAAAGGCATCTCTTTCTCTAACAAAGAACACAAGGGTTTTGAGATTTTTGAAAAATCTTTGATGAAGCGTCGGTAGAAACCCGCATGTCCCAAAAAGCTCGGATTCCTTCACGGATGATGGAGGTGGTAATTTCTCAATAGTCTCAATCTTTGCTTTATCCACCTCTAGTCAAATTTGCGAAACCCTATGCCCAAGAATAATCCCTTCCTTTACCATGAAGTGACATTTTCCCAATTAAGAACTAGATTAGTCTCCACGCATCGTTTCAATACTAACATCAGTTTTTCAAGCAAAGATCAAAGCTATCGCCAAACACGGAAAAATCATCCATAAATACCTCAAAATTTTTCTCGACCATATCGGAGAAGATCGCCATCATGCATCGTTGAAAGGTCATTTGATGCGTTGCATAGACCAAAAGACATTAATCAAAATGCAAATGTCTTAGTAAGGGCATGTGAATGTCGTTTTCTCTTGATCCTCGGTGCAATAGCAATTTGAGTATATCCGAATAACCATCGAGAGGCAATAGAAGCGATGTCCATTGCTTTATCCGACATCGATCGATGAATGGTAAAGGAAAGTGATCCTTACGTGTGGCTTTATTTAACTTGCGATAGTCCATGCACACTCTCCATCCTGTAAATGTTCGAGTAGGGATGAGTTCATTAAACTTCATTTTCACCCTTTGTCGTACCCCTTTTTTTTGATGCGCATTATGCGGGACTTACCCACGAACTATCTCGAGATTGGGTAAATTATGCGGCGTCTAACCACTTTATTATTTCCTTCTTCACTACCTCCTTCATGATGGGGTTTAGCCTTCTTTGCATCTCGATGGTTGGTTTCACCCCTTCCTCCATTAAAATCTTATGCATCTGAAAGATGGGCTAATACCTCGAATGTCGCTATAGTCCACCCAATCATTTGTTCTAAACTTCGCGCGAGAACCCGTAGCAATTTTTCCTTTTGGGTGTCGTTCAATTAAAAGTGGAAATAATAAGCGGTAGGGTCGAATCTTTCCCCAAATAAGCATACTCAAGATGAGAGGGGAGTGGCTTTAATTCCAACACCGGTTCTTCTATTGACGGTTTGAACTTCTTACCTTGACCTTGACTTGGTCTCTCTATGGTGTCGAAAGGATTGATTATTTTTCGGCGGAATGATGATGTTTCTAGCCATTTGATCTGCTCAATATCCTCATCAATACTATAGTCGTCTATTAAAAGCAACATGGATTCTATCGGATCATCGAGTAATTCTTAGTAAATCTTGTGATTAACTATCTCATCCATTAAATCCACCATGAAACACTCACCTTTTCCTTTGGATAAGACATTGATTTAAACACATTAAGCGTGACTTGTTGATCTTGACTCGCGTCGTCAATTCTCTTTTTGCGCATGTCGATCAACGTTCTTCCGTTGCTAAGAATGGTGCCCTAGAGAATGATGGGAATCTCACTTGTCCACTTCACAATCAAGAATAAAAAAATCCATGGGGAAAATGAATTTATCCACTTTTACAAGCACATCTTCAACTATACCTCGTGGATATGTAGCGATCTATCCATTAGCTTATAAACGATATTTGTTGGGCGTGGAGCACAGGTCGGCCCGGCGTAGGCGGATAATGTTATAGATTAATCTTTTGCCCCAAAATCATAATAACGCTCGTCCAGCGATTTCCAATCTCGCACGGTATATTGAAGCTACACAGGTCCTTGAGCTTTGGCGGTAACTTATTACGAATGATAGCGCATTTCTTACATCGATCTTACGGTCTCGAACTCACCCAATTTCCTCTTCTTTGACAACACCTCCTTCATAAACTTAGCATAACTTCGGCATCTGTTCCAAGGCTTGGGCGAAGGGATGTTGATGTGCAATTTCTTGAAGATATCCAAAAATGTGAAGCTGCTTATCTAACTTGGATTTACGAAATCTCTGTGGATCTGGTATGGGAGGCATTATCTTTGGTTGGTTACGAATTTTTACTGCTGTGAGATCTCCTCGGGATGCTTTTTCGGTATCCGACCCTTTCTCTATTTGGGTTGTGCCTTGTCCTCCTTTTCCTTGTCCAATGCTTAGGTCTTGTAGTTCTTTCCCTCTCCAGAGAGTTACCGCTTTACAATGCTCATCTCTGCGGGGTTTTTCTCGGTGTCGCTCGGAAGTGTTCCAAGTGGTCGATTATTCAATGCATGTGCGGTTGTCCCAATTGATTTTCTATGTTTTTAATTGATGCGATCGACTTTGTATACTCATCTCCACTTGATCCAATCTTTTATCACTCGCGTCGTGCCTTTTATCGGATGCCTTAATAAATCTTTCAAAGTTTCCTCCCGACTTGCTTTTACGCGGGTTGTTGTATGCAGTTTGGAAATCCGAATTGGTTTCTTTGTCTCGGTGCTTGTTACTGCGGCTTGGTTGTTGCTCCATGAAAATCCGGGATGATTTCTCCACCGGATTATATGTATTTTGGTTCGGATAAGGCTGCGTAGACTTACTATAATTCCCCACGTATTGTGCTGCTTCTACATTGATGGCACATTGATCATTAGTATGATCCCCAGCACAAATTTCACAGGACATAGCTACTTGCTGAGTGGATTGTGGGCGCATTAATCCATCTGCTTAGCTATTGCGGACACTTGCACTTGTAAAGATGTTATTGCATCCACATCATACCGTCCCGCTGCCTTCGGAGGATTAGACCTCGTCATGGGCCACTGGTAATTATTGGTGGCCATCGTTTCTAACAACTGAAATGCATCTTCAAGGTTTTTAGACATAATCGCTCCCCTAACTGCTGCGTCGATACTTGCCCTTGTGGATGCTTTTAAACCATCGCGAAAATATTGCTAATTGCATCCTTTGTGGAATACCATGGTGTGGGCACTTACAGACATGTCCTTAAACCTTTCCCATGCCTCATACGGTGATTCCGAATCAAAGCTGTGCGAGCGTATGAATGTCATTCAAGTAGTTTTCTTGATTTGGTGGTGGGAAAAACTTAGCTAGAAATTTTTTGAGCCAAGTCGTCCCAAGTGTGGATTGAGTCAGGAGGTGGAACGTATAACCAACTGCGTCCTTTGTCTTTCAAAGTAAATGGGAACATTCTCAATCTTGTAGCATCTTCCGACACATTGTTGAATTTAAAAGTGTCATGAACTTCAAAAAAGCTCAATATATGCTCGTTTCGGATCATCTAATGGGCCACCCCAAATGACATTGATTACGAAGCATTTGAATAGTTCTTTGGTTTAATCTCAAAATTATTAGCGTTGATTCTTGGGTCTCCTTATGCTTGTTGTATATCTCCAAGTGACATTAGGCATGGCATAGTCCGAAGTGATTTGATCATTCCACCCCATATTCACTAAATTTCTTGTTCCCCAGTTTTTCTTCCTCGGTGATAACACACTAATCGATTGCCCTTTCCGATTTCCTTTCAATCTAAATCGATATAAGGAAAAGGTTCCTTCTTGCCCTTGATCTAGTGTGCATACACTTGCAAAAAATTCTGCGAAAACAAAAAAAAAAAAAAATTAAGTAACGTTTAAATTAAGACCGAATTGATTATAACTAATATGGAATTAATTTTAACAAAGAATTCTTCAACAATTGGCGCCAAAAAAACTTGTTGATCGATTTACATGATCAATGAATACGTGCAAGTATACACGATCGACAAGTAATATAGTGATAAATTAAAGTGTCGATCCTCGGAGAATTCTAATTGATAAATTCCAATTACTAATCTTTGTACCAATTCAATTTTATTTAAACAACCAAAATTATAACTATTAAGAAATTATGCTAAAACTAAGAAAACTAATTGCAATTGTACTTAAGAAATTATATTAAAAGAAAGCAAAAAGCAGTTGACAATTATTGGAATGCGGATAAATGATAATTAAGACTCCAATTTTCCCAATTATGATTATTAAATCAACTATTCAATTATCCTAATTATTATGTCTCTTGAATTGTTAACGAGGAATTCTCAAATGTCACAAGCCCTTTTCCAAGTGATCAAATGACTTCTATTTAATCCGGATTAACCTTGCTATATTCTATGCAAAATAAGTGAATTAAACTCCTTAAATCCCAATTCCTTATGTGTTACATGCGGTGAAAAGATATTTCCATTCCATTCACAAACCTAATTATTCAACATGTGCAAATAACTAAGTCACATGTCATCATGCCCGATTCTAACCCTAAAATTCCTTTCCCAATTCCTTCTAGAGTAACAAGGTAATTATTGGCGGATAATTAATCAATAAATCCAAGACATGATGAACAATTCACTTCAACATAAATAATTAGAATAAATTAAATAATCAATTCATAACCATAAAAGGTTCCATTGGAATCTTAATAAAAGGAATTAGTTCATAGCGAAATAAAAACCATAAATAATTGATAAATCATCTTTTAGAAGTTACACAATTAAAAGAATAAAGGGAAAGAAAAACTCCAGTTGTAGCCTTGGATCTGCTCTTCCTCCTTGCTCTAGTCTTGATTGTCTGAGGTTATCCCCATTCAATAAGAATAAACCAATTTATATTTTCTTGCCCAATTCCACAAATCCTAGTTCAATTAGGATTCTAAAACACACCAAATCTGAAGTCATTTGTTGGTCAACACCGCCTTAAGCTTTCGCTCCACCTTGCTGCCTCTCTTCACGAGTTAACCGAGGACTAAGCGCCCGACATTTTTTTTTAACTTTAGAAATAAGCGCCCGTGTTTGAAGCGAAAAATGCCTCTTGCCTCCTTTTTCATTGAATTGTTCCATATTGTTCCTAATTGCTCCCAATCAACGCACACTTACTTACCACAACACACTAAAGCGAGTAAAATAATACTAAAAGCGCTTGAACACATAACAAATTAAGGTTAAGCGTAATTAATTCATGGGTATATTACCCAATCATCAATCATTGATGTCTCTTGAGCTTTCTCGTATGGTCTTCAGACTACAAGATTGACTGCAGGCAAGGATTGGTCTTGTTGATGTAACAATAGAGAACATGGACCAATCTGAGTAGCTTCAGGTGTATATACACATTTACCTATACATAATATTTCCAACGTGTGAGCTCATCTACATATAACAAGTTACTTACTACTAAACTAAGTTTAGAACAATGTTTGTGTCTGGGATCAGACTCAAAGCGATTAGCTTTTGAATATAGCATGAGAACCTGCTCTGATACCAATTGTTAGTTCCCAATAGGCACAATAGATCTAGAAGGGGGGGTTGAATAGATCCTTTTAATTTCAAATACTTTTCTCTTTTATTTTGTATTGCTATTACATTAGCAGATGACAAACATAAGAATCTTTTCAAGCACATCGAAATAAGTAAAAGATCCCCTTCATTGATATATTCATAATCAAACATACATTGTTCGTAGAGTTAGTTTGGTTGTAAGCATTTAAAACATACATAGCAGTTATAGTACATAATATAAATGACATAATGTAAAAGACATAAGGGGTTTAAGTGGCTCGAGAGACTCAAGCTCTAATCCACTCTTACGCTTTCAACTAGCGAGATTTCCACCAAGGAAGGCGGACCGATTCACTAAGATTCCTTCAAGGCCGGCTGACCTTGGGACTTGATTCACTAAGAACTCTTCAAGGCCAATGACCTTGGAACTTCTCTAGTTCCCTAGGAACTCTTCAAGCCAAAGAGGCTTGGAACTTCATTTAGTCCTCCTGACATGGACCCCTCGTGCCTTGGCTTCGAAAGTTATTTGTTTGTTTGTTTGTTGGAGTTAGTCTTTGAAATTGCTTGCTAAGATGTCTTCATGCTCTTCGAACATCTTACATACTTAGCGACTTGGCGTGATCATCCTTGAAGTGCGGTTGAGTGTTGCATGATACTCGGCTTCTTGATTACTCAACCACTTCGGATGACCCCTTGATGACTGCCTTAAAGATCGTTCCTCTTGATACACGATGGTTGCACATGATGGGTTTCTAAGATGACTGTAAGCTCTTCTGCTAGGTACTTAGAAACTTTTTCATTCTTGCCACCATGATGACGTTTGTGATCTCCCCTCTTGATACTTGATGTCTTCTCATGATGGACTTGCTAAGATGACTGTGAGCTCTTCTCTATGGTACTTAGAGTCTTCCATTGATGGACACCAAGATGACATGATGCTCTTCTTTCTCTCGGCAGTTCAGAACACTCTTCTAGTAGTAGAACTCTCACTTCTACTTCTTTCTTTGTCTGACTCTAAGTGTTTTTGGTGGATCGTAGAGTGAGCCTTCGGACTCACTATCTTACATAGTTTAGAACAGTCCACCGTTTCTCCAAACTCAGCAACTCTAGCAACCTTCGATCTTTGAAGTTCTTCCTGATTTATACTATTTCCCAATCCTTCCGTTGGAAAGTAGCCGTTGAAGGCTATTCAAATATCTTCACAGATCTCGGGTTGACAGAGGTAGACTGCTGATGTGATATGTCATACTTTATCTGACATTGCAGTCTACTGTTTCACCTACCCATCAGAGATGTCACTTTAATGTCTTGGACAGGGCGAAGACTTTATTTCCTCCTTCTGATTTCTCGATCAGACGTTGTCCTTTTGCATCAATGCTCTCAATAAGCACTTGTTCGAATATTACCCTTCCGATTGAACCGTTGCCAATGCTTCAGTCTTCAGCTATTCGAACTCTACGATTCTGATGCATGTCTTCGAGGACCTGATCGTAGTGTCTTGTTAAGTGTTGCTCATTGACTAGTAGAGTTAACACTACGATCTTGAAGAGTGTTGATTGGATTTCCAATGTAGAACACCTCTTCCTTCTATTGTCTTGATCTTCAACACTTCATTTTTCTTCATTTGTTCTCGAGATCGATGGCCTAACTCCTTGCTCTGGTCCCCTCTGAATAACAAGACACTTCAGATTTGTGGTGCGTCCAGCTCGCTTTCTCCTTGTGATCTCCTGTTCACTTATCATCAATGGACTGACCCTACGCTTAATCATTTTAGCCTTGTTCTTCAGATACTAACCAGTATCTCGGTTCACTTTCCATCAGTTTTTTCTTTATTTGGCAAACACTACAATCTCGGTTGCTTCCAAGATCGTTATCTTCTGTTCATTTGACAGCTACTGCACTTGCTGACTTTCATTAGTCAGTTACTGAAGTCTTCTTCTTATCTCCTTATGGAAGACTTCATCTCGAATGGCTTCACTACTCAATCTTAATGCTGATTGGGTTGGTTCTTAGATCTTCTGTTTAGCTTGTATGTCACTCGTTGAGTGCTATCTGGTTTCCTTCAGGTGGGATGTATCTTTGTAGTGCCAACCAAAGGCTTTGTTCCTTTGGATATTCTGGGAGTGCTCATTAGTTAAGAATCGTATTTGCTCTACGATTCTACCTTGGCATTGTGAGCACATTCTGTTGAGGTCGTAGTTCTGCACTCTACGATTCACTTAATTTGTCACGAATCACTACGACTTGAGATCAAATCTTGACCTTTATCGATTTACATCTTTGTGTTCGATGTCTTCATCTAATATTGCTCGACTACGATCTCTGCATGTTATCAATAGACTCTACGACTCAGAGTGTAGTCTACGTTTCTGACTTGGCTTGGCGGATGTTGATTTACCAGCTCGTGGCGTGTTTGTCTATTATTCTGAACATGACTTCCTCAGCAAATTTCGGTCCTGAGGAAGTTCTACTCGACACACTACGATCCTTCCTCGTCTCCGAGATCTACTATCTTGCAGACTACGATTTTACCTCGACAACTCTCGAGTTTTCCTTGACTCTCCTGGCAGACTACGATTTCTGGTGCAGTGCTCGAAGATCAGGCAAGCCTATCTATTACATCATAAGATCAACCTAACATGTTTGATCTTTCTATATTTATAGTCCTTGTACATCATTTCTTTTTAAGGACTTTACAAAAGTTTGTTTTTGCTTATGTAGGATCAACCTAACATACTTGATCAATTCATTCTAAGTCCTTGTACACATGTTTCTATTATCTATCAAAAGGACTTTCTGACTTTTTTAATGCAAGCATACTTGCATATTATTCATTCATATATATATATATATATATATATATATATATATATATATATATATATATATCATAATCAAATCATATGTAAATAGGAATATCATTCACATGCTTATTCCTGACAGGTTGTATTGAAGCATCCAACTTAAAATCAATTAGTAAGGAGTGGAGTAATCTCTCAAGTTACATCGAGTCTCCAAGTTTTAGTTGTCCAATGTGAAACTTTATATCTCAATAGTTTTGTCTTTTTTGGTCTGGTACAAATATCACTAATGTAAAATTTATTTGGTACTATCATTTTGCTTTTACAATATCAAAATAACATTATTTTAGATGATTGATATTGTGATAGAAAAATAATATTATCAGACTAATAAATGTCACTTAAATTATTAAGTGTTATTAAAATAAAGGAATAATGGTCATACACAGTTGTGTATGTTTTATTTATGCACAGTCTGTCAAAACTACGTTGTTTTGGCAAATTTGTTTTTAATTTCTGATTTGGGAGAAAAGAAGCTGTTTTAAAAAAAAACAAATATGCCAAAACAACAGAGTTTTGACAGACTGTGCATAAATAAAATATAAACAATTGTGTATGGCCATATTATCTTTAAAATAAATATAAAAGTGTTGTTAATGTACATATATATTTTTTCATTTGCCTCATATAATAACCTCGCAAGACCTAGTCTATATTCACAAATTTCAAACCGAAACAAGACCTTGACCGAAAAAGTCAAACCACATTGGCTCAAAAGGTGGCATGTTGTCCACACGATTTGGGTCAATTGTGTAGGAGGGTTTGACCATGGCTTGTGGGACTAATTGGATTGCTTGACTTGGGCTAGGGTCAACTCATGCGGCTACCAACCCGCATCTTAATCATCATTGAAAGCTATACAAAAGAATCAGCCATTCTAAAAAAAATTTTATATCCGGAAAAGATTTCCAGATTTTTACTCTTGCAGCAAATTAACGAGATCTAGTCCAATCATTTTCCGAGAAAATAAATCATCAGCATAAATTTGTCAGGTTGTAAAATGAGTTTGAAAATATTTATATTCAACTGAATTATTTAATAAATAATATCCGATTTCTATCACGAATACGAATATTGAATGATATTAAATTCAATTATACCTATATAGTAGATATGTATTTATTGACACTCAAGAATTTTTTTGGGTAATGATCCATAACATGTATTTATTATGAATTAAAAATAGACAAATAACATCTCTACCATTTAAAACAAATATAAACGCTTGAAATTAAAAAACCAAATATGCTGTCCGCTAGAATAACTAGCGGACTGAAATAAAATTTTCATTGATTATGCCCCCGTTTGGCGCAAATGGGTCTCGTTTTATTGATTTGGGTAGAATCAAATCGGAGAATTCAATATAAAGATAATGAAATAGAGGGGAATGATGATGATGATGAAGATGATGAGGAGGGTCATGGGGAATTAGTCCCATATGTTTTATTTCTTCTATGCCACCAAAGAATGCATTTTTCTTAACACCATGTAGAACTGCTCCGTACAGATCTTTATCTTTGGCGTTCTGATCTTTGGGTTCGCCTTAGGGGAACTTAGAAATAGAGGATGGAAGTGAAGCAAAGGAAAGATGTGACTTTGAAGTAGGGGAGAGAGAGAGAGATATTTAAAGGGGCCAAAATGTGTTAAGCGAACCAAATAGCAGAAATTCAGTGGCGGAATCAAGAACTGATCCGGAAAGTGTGGACATTTTGGCAATTCGCAAGCATTTTGAAGGTTTTATCAATGGAAGAAATAGTGAGGCTGATTATACTCAAAGAAACGCAACTCTGCCATTGAAAATCAGAACCAGCCAAAATAGGGGGCATAAGCGACCATCAAAATTTTTAATTCAGTCCGCTAGTTATTCTAGCGGACAGCGTGTTTGGTTTTCTAATCCCACCGTTGATATTTGTTATGAATGGTAGAGATGTTATTTGCCCATTTTTGACTCATAGCAAATACATGCTATGGATCATTGCTCATATATATATATATATATATATATATAGAGAGAGAGAGAGAGAGAGCGAGATCAAGTATATATCATTCTTCTTCTCACCGTGCTCACCCCACTTTAGACAGCGGTTTGGTCATATACAACCGTCAATATACTTTTAACGACTCTATATGTTGTCTGCTTTTTTAGGCGACGGTTGAATAACAAAGCAAATACGCCTAAAGTGGGGGTGAGCACAGTGAGTAAGATAAGAAATATCTGTGATCCGGAATAGTATATATATATATATATATATATATATATATATATATATATATATATATATATATGGACTTATCCATATCTAATGTTTTAAGGATAATACTAAGATAATATTATCCTTACAACAGATCTCAACAAACCATCCGTCCATCGAACAGTAAGGAACAAGTCCATCCGCAGTTTAATATGGGAGAGTCCGTAATTTAGTTCTACGGACGAGAAAATTATCCAAAATACCCCTCCTTCGTCCATAGAACTAAACTTTGGATGTTAGGTATGTCATGTGTTAATATCATTAACACGACAATATTTTGCTTATATCACTCGTTCGCAAAACTAAACTACGAACACTAAATTTTGTAAACTTACACTTGATACAGACATGGAAATGATGGTGACCTACATCAAAGTGTATGTTTTGTTTATTATTGGAAAGATACTATTTACTTTATCAAATCGTGACGTTGTGCATATTAGATATCTTATATTTATAGAAGATATTGATAAAGTATGTGATTATGCATGGGGAGCTACGATTTTGACTTGTTTATATCGGAATTTACACAAAACAACCCGTATCAATGTAAAGAGTTTCTCTGGTTGTTTAACACTTCTTCAGGTATTTTATTAATTGTAATTTGATTTTTATTTATATTGATATTGACCCTCATAATGTATTTGTAAATTTTAACTTGATAAATTTATGACACATCACTCTGAAATGGGTCATAAAGCGACGAGGGGTAATGGCGGCGTCGATAATCTGCGTCGAGAATGACCTCATTAACGACGACATAACCCGTCCAGGTCGTCCAAATGACACGCAAACACATGCAATAGCACCGCATAAGCAATAGACACGCGTTACAACTGACGAGACTCGATTCTGATATACGGAGCCCGAGTTCGAGTCCCGTCCGCCTAACTTGAGAAAACTTAGACAAATAGTCGAAAAAAGACCAAAACCATTTCGGTTAAATCTAAGCGACCGCGCAAACACGAGCAAAAGCACCGCGATAGGCAATGAACCGCAGCGTTCTGTTGGACGGACTCGATTCCAATACACGCGTTGCATATCTTGAATATTTTAACACTCTCCAAATCGACCTTATCTGTGCAAGATAAAGAATCCTTCTTTGTAGAGTCTTGTCTGACACCCCTTTTGTGTACAGGATTGATAAACTTATCGGAAGGTGAGATGAAACATAAATATCTGGCCAAGCGCGACTTGTGCAAACTTTTATTTTAATATGAGGACCCCACCATAGTCAACATGTTGTCGGTTTATTGAAATAAAATGAATTTTTAATATTAAATAATGCTAGAGCCAAGACACGACTTATCTTGGTATGCCTTTTTTATAAAATACTCCCGGTATTTCAAGCTCTTACGGTTGTAAAAAACAAAACAAAAAAAATTACAACCGGGACAAGCTCTTTACGGTTGTAAAAATAAAAAAATAAAAAAAACAAATCCAAACCTAAGCCTGACCTCTTACGACACACAAGCTTTCAAGTTCTTTATTTGCTATTTCAAATAAAATATTTGTTATTTTTATAACTCTTTCATTTAATAACAAATAAAAATTATAATTCAAATAAAAATAATATCTATTTTATAAAATATATTTTTATAATTTTTATTTACTATTTTTATAAAAATATTTTATATTCTTTATTTGTTATAAAATATTTTAATAACAAATAACAAATAAAAATAACAAATATTTTATATTCTTTATTTGTTATAAAATATTTTATATTCTTTATTTGTTATAAAATATTTTTATAACAAATAGCAAATAAAAATAGCAAATATTTTATATTCTTTATTTGTTATAAAATATTTATATTCTTTATTTTTTATAAAATAGCAAATAAAAATTATAAAAATACAAGCTCTTCCTATTTGTAAAAAAAAAAAATACCAATACCAAGGACAAGCTCTTACTACGTAAAAAAAAAAAAAAAACCAACCGGACAAGCTCTTACTACATTAAAAAAAAAAAATGTGTACCAGTAGGGACAAGCTCTTACTATTACGTAAAAAAAAAAAAAAAAATACCAACCTAACAAGCTCTTACGGTACATTAAAAAAAAAATGTACCGGTAGGTATGTTAAAAAAAATATTTTATTCAAGCAACTTGCTGCTAAACAGACTCGAACTCACAACCTCAAACTTCAAACACACGTCATATGACCACCCGAGCACCACAGGCCTATTTACATTAATTTCAACCCGAGGATATGTCTTTATAATAAAATTTCACCATCCCCAAAATCTATATTCTTGCATTATTATTATATTCTGAAATAAATATTATTAATAAGTCTATATAATACATATGGGGTTTGATATTTAGAAATAAGTTAATATCTATATTTATTAAGCAATGATTATTAGTAATGATTTTATATATTAAGAAATGATTTAATTATTAAGAAATGATTTTATACATTTGATACATTTTTTTATATTTTTATACATTTGATACATTTTTGATATATTTTGATACATTTGTGATAATTGATACATTTTGATAATTGATATATTTTGATACATTTGATACATTTTGATACATTTATATATTTTTTGATATATTTGATACATTTGATACATTTTTGATATATTTTTGATATATTTGATACAATTGATACAAAAATATCAAAAAATGTATCAAATGTATCAAAAATATATCAATTATATATCAAAAATGTATCAAATGTATCAAAATATATCAATTATCAAACATGTATCAAAATTGTATCAAATGTATCAAAAATATATCAAAATGTATTAAATGTATCAAATATATCAAAATATATCAAAAATGTATCAAATGTATCAAAAATATATCAATTATCAAAATGTATCAAAAATATATCAAATGTATCAAAATATATTAAAATGTATTAAATGTATCAAATATATCAAAAATATATCAAATATATCAAAATGTATCAAATGTATCAAAAATATATCAAATATATCAAAAATATATCAAATGTATCAAAAATATATCAAAATGTATCAAATGTATTAAATATATCAAAAATATATCAAATGTATCAAATATATCAAAAATGTATCAAATGTATCAAAATGTATCAAATGTATCAAAATTGTATCAAATGTATCAAAATATATCAAATGTATCAAATATATCAAAAATGTATCAAATGTATCAAAAATATATCAATTATCAAAAATGTATAAAATATATCAAAATGTATCAAATGTATCAAAAATATATCAATTATCAAAAATTTATCAAATGTATCAATTATATCAAAAATGTATCAAATGTATCAAAATTGTATCAAATGTATCAAAATATATCAAAATGTATCAAATGTATCAAATATATCAAAATATATCAAATGTATCAAAAATGTATCAAATATATCAAAAATATATCAATTATCAAAATGTATCAAATATATCAAAATATATCCAAAATGTATCAAATGTATCAAATATATCAAAAATATATCAAATGTATCAAATATATCAAAAATGTATCAAATGTATCAAATGTATCAAAATTGTATCAAATGTATCAAATATATATCAAATGTATCAAATATATCAATAATGTATCAAATGTATCAAAAATATATCAATTATCAAAAATGTATCAAATGTATCAAAATATATCAATTATCAAAAATTTATCAAATGTATCAAATATATCAAAAATGTATCAAATGTATCAAAATTGTATCAAATGTATCAAAAATATATCAAAAATGTATCAAATGTATCAAATATATCAAAAATGTATCTAGATTCAAGAGTGCACTCGAGAAAATCATTCCTTCTAAGACTCATCGAAAATGTGCAATTTGTGGCTATGATTATTAGTAATGATTTTATATATTAAGCAATGATTTTATTATTAAGAAATGATTTTATTATTAATAAAACTAGTGAAGTATAATAATAATGTGATTATCAAATTTATAAAAACAAAGGTGAAGTATTATTATAATAATAATAATGTGATTATCAAAAATATATCAAATGTATCAAAAATATATTAAAAATGTATTAAATGTATCAAATATATCAAAAATATATCAAATATATCAAAAATGTATCAATTGTATCAAAAATATATCAAATATATCAAAATATATCAAATATATCAAAAATATATCAAAATGTATCAAATGTATCAAATATATCAAAAATATATAAAATGTATCAAAAATGTATCAAATGTATCAAAATATATCAATTATCAAAATGTGTATCAATTATCACAAATGTATCAAAAATATATCAAAAATGTATCAAATGTATAAAATATATAAAAAATGTATCAAATGTATAAAATCATTTCTTAATAATTAAATCATTTCTTAATATATAAAATCATTACTAATAATCATTGCTTAATAAATATAGATATTAACTTATTTCTAAATATCAAACCCCGTATGTATTATATAGACTTATTAATAATATTTATTTAGTAATATAATAATAATGCAAGAATATAGATTTTGGGGATGGTGAAATTTTAATATAAAGACATATCCTTGGTTTGAAATTAACATTTGGCTAGGCAAGTGGTGCTTTCGGGTGGTCATATAATGTGTGTTTGGAGTTTGAGGTTGCAGTTCGAGTCATTTAGCGACAAGTTGCTTGAATAAAATAATTTTTTTTTAACGGTAAATTTGGTACATTTTTTTTTTTTTTTTCCTACCGATACAGAGGCTTATACTACTACGTAGATGCAGACTCATCTACCGGGTATTAAAAAATTGAAAAAAAACCGGTAGAACATGACTTGTCACTTACCGTATTAAAAAAATAAAAAAAATTTATTTTATTCAAGCAACTCATTCGCTAAATGCACTCGAACTCATGACCTCAAACTCCAAACACACGCTTATACGATGACCACGAGAAGCACCACTTAATTATAATTTCAAACCAAGGATATGTCTTTATATTAAAACTTCACCATCCCCAAAAATCTATATTCTTGCATTATTATTATATTACTAAACAAATATTATTAATAAGTCTATATAATACATATGGGGTTTTGATATTTAGAAATAAGTTAATATCTATATTTATTAAGCAATGATTATTAGTAATGATTTTATATATTAAGCAATGATTTTATTATTAAGAAATGATTTTATTATTAATAAAACTAGTGAAGTATAATAATAATGTGATTATCAAATTTATAAAAAGCGTTGAAGTATTATTATAATAATAATAATGTGATTATCAATATTAGAAGTGCAGATTATATCAATACTAGTCTTTGCATAACATTAAGAGGAATAAATACATATTACATGTTCATTTTCATAAAATAAAAAAACATAGAATGATTAATACAACCGACGCCTATTTTTTTTTGGCTCGAGAATTCCTAGCACTTCGATAGTGATTTAAGCTTATCGTGGTTCCGGTTTCAAAGCCACAAATTGCACATTTTCGATGAGTCTTAGAAGGAATGATTTTCTCGAGTGCACTCTTGAATCTAGATTGTTTTTGCGGCCTTTTGTTTGAGAAATATTAGGCGGCAAAACTCTTCTTCTTCTTCCACCTCTGCATCTTCATCGTCATTATTATCGTATCCCATATCATGATTTGGATCTCCAACTATCAATCAATGTCGCCATCTGCCCGATTCGATAATATTCTCATCCGGATCATCTTTGGTCAACCAACTCTTTTCCTCGTGCATTCGGTTTAAGAACAATTTTGTAACCTCGAATTTGAAAGCGCCCGCTTTGCTCGCTAACTCCTGGTAATCACCCATCAAATGATTATAGCGCATTGCTTGATTTTGTTCGAAATCAGCAGATGTGGAGTTAAAGAGTAAGTCTTCACCATTGCTTTTGTTCGCGTCTCTTGTCCACCGATGAAGGATCATGCCGATTCGGTATTTGTGAAATACTCTTTCTTGTGAAATATCTCAAGATGTGCCTCGCATAATTCACCGTGAGTGAAAAACATTTGGCGATTACATATTATCTGATCCCAAATGTCGATTGTTGACAACTTCTTTATATCTTCCACCACTTTCAGTTGCATCTGCATTATACACTGCATAAACCTTAGTATCAGTGACACACATCTCACTAAGTTTATGAACATTGTATTTCATGGAATCGACGAATTGACGTTGGAAACGCGTCTAAACATCTCTTTGTGTACACTTGTGCAAGCATGAACTTCTAAAGATGAACCGAGTACCATAATCCTTTTACGATGTTTTGTTATGTAGTCGGCCTTCCTCTCCCCCGATAAACCTGTCTTTCTACACCTTTTATTTGTTCGATTTTAATAGTTTACATTGGTGTTATTTTTTATCAACGCTGTTATTATTCTTGAATTAAAGGGGATATAATACCATGCATGTATTTGTTTTTGTTGTCATTAATGCATGTTATCACTGCATATTATGCATGCATGTTATTACTGTTGTTGTTATTATTTTCGTATAATAACAACAAAATAATGCAAGATTTATAATGATCACTTTATATTTTATTAAAGAATGATATTTATTTTTAATATATTAATTAGACTAATTGGACATATTTTTACAAAAATAAGAAAAAATATTAGAGGGGATAATAATAAATATAGATATTAACTTATTTCTATTTTAAAAAAACCAATTAATAGATTTTGGGGGATGGTGAAGTTTTACTATAAAGATATATCCTTGGTAGAAATTAGCAGCTAGGCCCGTGGTGCTCGGGTGGTCATATGACGAGTGATGGGTGCTTGAGGTCGCGATTTCGAATCTGTTTAGCAGCGAACAAATTTGGCATACCAAATTTTTTTTTTGAGAGACGGTTGTCGGTAAAAACAATTTGTCTTTTGATTTTTTTTATTTTATTTTAATTTGTGTTTTATTGAAGTATCTGATTGGATATATATATATATATATATATATTTATTTATTTTTATTTTAATTTGCTGAGTCATCATTATACAATGGAGAAAAGAAGATAAAAAAAATTAAAAAAGCTAAGCCGGTTTAAGCTATACCGGCCAGAAAAAAAAAAAACTTTTGCAGCATAGCATGCATTGATAAGTATTTATTTTATTATTATGTTTCATTTATTGTTTTTATTTTATTCCAGTGTACTCAATTGTTCACTTATTGTTTTAATTTATTTTTCTTCTTATTGTTTTTGTTTTTAATAGTTTCTGTTTTTACTAGTTTCTAATGCATGTTAACATTATTACATTATATACATGCATGTTATTGTTATTACTGTCATTTTGCAGCATGTTACTTTCAACTTGATTTTGTCATGCATCTTAATACTAATACGGAATTGATGTATTTTTTTAGGTAAAAGATGGATAGTTGGGAATATGGGCCAATTGATCCAAGTGTTCTGCATGATCAACAAGATCATGTATCAGATGACATATATCATGGGAGAGATAGGGGAAAACTAAGCTCTAGTCAATATACTGATCAGAAATATAATCAGTGGGCTTTGACAAAAGAACAAAAAATCCTTTTAGATAAATGTGGATTTGGAGTATTTAGTTATCAAGGTGTTGTACACCAAACTGATCTTGGTCTGATATCTGCCTTAGTCGAGAGATGGCGTCCGGAGACCAATACTTTTCATTTAAACTGTGGAGAAATAACAATCACGTTAGAGGATGTTAACTTTATTTTTGGGTTATCGGTGGTGGGAAAGCCCTTAACGGGTCCCCTTGCTGTCACCAATTTAAATTATTTTAGGGATTATTTTGGAGATAAATTAGCTGATGAATATTTTAGTTCAAAAAAACGCAGTGCAATTTCATTAGTATGGTTGCACGAACATTTTAATAATTGTCCCGAGAATGCAAGTAAAGATGTTGTAGGGCGACACACAAAGGCATACATATTGTGGTTGTGTGGGGCAATATTATTCCCTAATAGGAATAGAAATAGTGTGCACCCACGATATATGTCTTTTATTGCCAACGGTGAAGATTGTGTAACTTACTCTTGGGGCGCGGCAATGTTAGCATATTTGTACAGATCTTTATATACTGCTACTAGGAAAGGAGTTAAATACATTAATGGTTGTGTTACATTGTTACAAATTTGGGCTTATGAGCGTGTAAGTATTGGAAAGCCAAACCCTTGGCCACAATCATCCTTATGGTTACCTAGGGCTTTAGCATGGTCCTATTTTGGAGCCCACAGTTACCCTGGTAGACGTGAGAATCCCCATCACCATTTGTCATTTTACTGAGGGAGTTAGATATTAAGTCTATGTGGGATGTGGTTTGGCGGCCTTTATATAATGTGGGATGATGATATCGGTGGATTTAATTTTGAAGGCGATTGTTGGGATCTGGTGGGGTCCCTTTGATCCACTTTGATATTGTGGAATTTCGAGATCTTGGATCGTGTGATGAGACAGATTCGGGTTCATGCAAGGCATACCATCACCGACCAAAAACCACGGTGACCTTAGGAAAGAGAAAAAGTTTAAATTTATTGATGTCGAGGATTGCATGGCCTTGAGAGGGAATATATTTCGATGTGGGAGGCATACATAGATCATCTCGAAGGACAACAAAACTGAAATTGCCGATTATGTCCCAATAGATGATTACATGGTGCGGTATAGGAAAATTACACGTTGAAAATTCACCGAACCTCGATGAAGCGCGACCACGATATAGTTGTTATGAGCCTCGGGCCATTTACAACCAACAACACCTTATTCAAATGGTATAAAATTATATTCTTCTTTAATAAATCATGTATTGGAGTAAATACTTAATATTACATTTATTCATATTTATTGTTAATAATATTTGTTTGTGTTTATCTTACATGACAAGTTGAGAGTGCAAAGTCGTTACTTGATAAATTTTCAAGATTTACTCAAATTTGCCTCCCGAGTTGGTTACGCAAAAAAATAATTGGGATTTCAATACGCCTATCGACTTGAAGCAAGAGGTAAACAAATACCTCGGCGGGGGTCCCATAAATTTTGGAACACACGGTCCCAATACACACACTCAATGAAGGGCTTGGGAAACAAAGCGATTATGTTGTACAAGAGAGCTACATACCCACCCCACAAGTAATCGAGGAGAGCTCCATTCCCCACCACCCAAGCCTCACGAGGAGTGTTACATTCCAACCTTCCAAACCTATGAGGAGTGTTACATTCCAACCAAGTCTTCATTTATGGGACTTTCGGCGCCAGGATCTAGTTCACAAAAGGTATATATAGTTATGTTAATAGTGATGGTTTTAATTATTATTGCTATATAATAATAATGTACATTTAGGGTCTCAATCGTGTACAAGATGCGGAGACCACATCTCTTATGGACCAAAAGGGTCCTTATCCAAAAGACTTAAAGATTGGAAGGAGACATTTGTAAATAAACATATGTTTGGAAACGTGGTGGCAAATGAGAAGGGATTTATATCCTTTATCACATCCGCGCGCCATTATATGAATTAGAACACAATGCAAAGGTCTGCAATCCTTAGGGCACGGGAGTTGGATATTCGAGCATGTCATCGACGCTTATATGTTGTTGCTACGAGGACGTAGAGGAATACTACAGTCGCGGGAATACAAAGGTGGTCCCAATTTGGTTTCATGAATTCATTCTTAATGCATCTTAGGCGTATATGTGTCATGCACTAACGTGAATCTTGCATGGAGTTTTTTACGATCCGTATGTTAACCAAGATGTTGGTCCACCTTTACACGAATGCAAATACATATTCATGCTTAGGTGTGTAGTACCAATCAACGCCATTTTGTCTTGTTCTATTCGCAGTTGAAGATTGGATGGTTACCATAATTGACCCGCACTTCTGATGACACTAAGTATATTAAGTTACATGAAATGTACTCGAATTAGATTAAAGTTATGGATGTTTAGTTTTAAAATATTTTAATTTATAATGTCCTTTAATATTAAAAATTATTAACCAACTACTTTGTACATGCAGGTACATTTGATACCATTTTGTTTGCGAAATGGTAATCCAAATCGTGAGTGGCCCAAATGGTAATCCTACTATCAGGACCTTAAAGATTCGATAAAACAACACAACCACGCAGAATATGGCATTTTTGTCTGCAAGTATGTTAACTGTTTCGTTAGGGCCAATGGTAATATTTGTGAAGAGAAGTGGTCCTTGGAAGATATCACAGTCTTTTCGTTATCGTTGCATAGGGAGCTCTACAAGAAATCATAAGATTACTTCCTACTCGAGATATAGGCGTCATTGTATTAATCATTCTATGTTTTTTTTTTTTATGAAAATGAACATGTAATATGTTCTATTCCTCTTAATGTTATGCGAAGACTAAATCTTTGGTATATTCTATACTTCTAATATTGATAATCACATTATTATTATTATTATAATAATACTTCATTACTTTTATAAATTCGATAAAGTAAATTAATTTCACGAAATGACTTGAAAAATTATCATCATTACTTATTAGACTAATTGAACTAGTTTTATTAATAATAAAATCATTTCTTAATAATAAAATCATTGCTTAATATATAAAATCATTACTAATAATCATTGCTTAATAAATATAGATATTAACTTATTTCTAAATATCAAACCCCCATATGTATTATATAGACTTATTAATAATAATAAATCGTAATATAATAATAATGCAAGAATATAGATTTTGGGGATGGTGAAGTTTTAATATAAAGACATATCCTTGGTTGAAATTAACAAATTTAGGCCTGGTGGTGCTCGGGTGGTATATGAGTGTTTGGAGTTTGAGGTTGCGAGTTCGAATCATTTTAGCAAATGAATTGCTTGAATAAAATCATTTTTTCAATTTTTAATACCGGTAGTGACATAAATCAGACTTACCGATTTTTTTTTTCAATTTTTAATACCACCAGATATCATTTGTCTCTGGTAGGATATTTTATTATTTTAATGTCACCAGATGAGCCTATACTACCGTAGGAAAAATAAAAAAATTAAAAAAAATGTACTACCAGATATCGACTGTCTGCAGTAGGATATTTTATTATTTTAATGTCACCAGTATGAGCTTTGTCTTACTTAAAAATAAAAAATAAAATTAAAACAAATGTACCCAAGTATTAGATATCGATTTCTATTTGTCTTACGTAGGATATTTTATTATTTTAATGCCACCAGTATGAGCTGTCTTAAGTACGAAAAATAAAAAAAATTAAAAAAAAATGTACCAATCCAGTATTAGCTTTGTCACCAATGGGATTACTTTATTATTTTAATGCCACCAGTATGAGCCTGCACTTCTACGGAAAATAAAAAAAAAAATTAAAAAAATGTACCAAATTAGTATCATTGTCTGCTTGGGATTACTTTATTATTTTAATGCCAAATAGTATGAGCTTTGTCTGGGTTTCGGAGAAATAAAAAATTTAAAAAAAATGTACCAAATAGTATCGATGATGCACTGATTATTTTAATAATAAATATTCACTTTTTATAACTATAATTGACAAGTTAATATTCACTTATTAAAATAGAAATATTTATGAAGTGAATAATTAGGCACAACAACCTGTCTTACTTTTTATCAAATACAAAAGCTAATCTCGACCATCAATTCATTTTATCAGCGGTACATAAAAAGGGGTGTTGCAGAAGACTATAATAACCGGGTTGCTATGGAAGGGCTCCCATATATATATATATATATATATATATATATGGGACTTATCCATATCTAATGTTTTAAGGATAATACTAAGATAATATTATCCTTACAACAGATCTCAACAAACCATCCGTCCATCGAACAGTAAGGAACAAGTCCATCCGCAGTTTAATATGGGACAGTCCGTAATTTAGTTCTAAGGACGAGAAAATTATCCAAAATACCCCTCCTTCGTCCATAGAACTAAACTTTGGATGTTAGGTATGTCATGTGTTAATATCATTAACACGACAATATTTTGCTTATATCACTGCTCATGAAAACTAAACTACGAACACTAAATTTTGTAAACTTACACTTGATACGATATGGAAATGATGGTGACCTACATCAAAGTGTATGTTTTGTTTATTATTGAAAGATACTATTTACTTTATCAAATCGTGACGTTGTGCATATTAGATATCTTATATTTATAGAAGATATTGATAAAGTATGTGATTATGCATGGGGAGCTACGATTTTGACTTGTTTATATCGGAATTTACACAAAACAACCCGTATCAATGTAAAGAGTTTCTCTGGTTGTTTAACACTTCTTCAGGTATTTTATTAATTGTAATTTGATTTTTATTTATATTGATATTGACCCTCATAATGTATTTGTAAATTTTAACTTGATAAATTTATGACACATCACTACGAGAAACTGGGTCATAGGCGACGAGGGTAATGGCGACGTCGATAGTACCGTCGAGAATGACCTCATTAACGACGACATAACCCGTCCCGGTCTTCCAAATGACACGCAAACACATGCAATAGCACCGCATAGGCAATAGACACGCGTTACAACTGACGAGACTCGATTCCGATATATGGAGCCCGAGTTCGAGTCCCGTCCGCCTAACTTGAGAAAACTTAGACAAATAGTCGAAAAAAGACTTAAACCCGCCCCGGTCGTCTAAACGACATGCAAACACAGGCAAAAGCACCGCATAGGCAATAGACACGCGTTACAACTGACGGGACTCGATTCCAATACACGCGTTACACGCATTGCATATCTTGAATATTTTTAACACTCTCCAAATCAGCATTATACGCGTTCCGTCAGTTGTAACGCGTGTCTATTGCCTACGCGGTGCTATTGCCTATGTTTGCGTGTTAACTGGACGACCAAGACGGGTTTTGGTCTCTTTTTTTGACTATTTTTCTAAGTTTTCTCAAGTTAGGCGTATGGGGATCGAACTCGGGCTCCGTAGATCGGAATCGAGTCCCGTCAGTTCTAACGCGTGTCTATTACCTATGCGGTGCTATGTGTGTGTTTGCGTGTCATTCAGATGGCCGATATGGGGTTTGACCTCTTTTTCGGCTTTTTGGCTAAGTGTTGGCTAGTTTTGCAAACTGGGCGATAACTCGGTCTCCGTATGTCGGAATCGAGTCCCGTCAGTTCTAATGCGTGTCTATTACCTACGCGGTGATATGTGTATGTTTGCGTGTCATTCGAATGGCCGATGCGGGTTTTGACCTCTTTTTCGGCTTTTTGGCTAAGTGTTGGCTAGTTTTACAAACTGGTCGATAACTCGGTCTTCGTATGTCGGAATCGAGTCCCGTAAGTTCTAACGCGTGTCTATTACCTACACGGTGCTATGTGTGTGTTTGCATGTCATTCGGACGGCTGATGCGGGTTTTGACATCATTTTCGGCTTTTTGGCTAAGTGTTGGCTAGTTTTGCAAACTGGGCCATAACTCGGGCTCCGAATATCGGAATCGAGTCTCGTCAATTGTAACGCGTGTCTATTGCCTACGCGGTGCTATTGCCTGTGTATGCGTGTTAACTGGACGACCAAGGCGGGTTTTGGTATCTTTTTTGACTATTTTCTTATGTTTTCTCAAGTTAGGCGTACGAGACTCGAACTTGGGCTCCGTATATCGGAATCGAGTCCCGTCAGTTGTAACACGTGTCTATTCCCTACGCGGTGCTATTGCCTATGTTTGCGTGTTAACTGGACAACCGAGGCGGGTTTTGGTCTCTTTTTCGATTATTTTCCTATGTTTTCTCAAGTTAGGCGTACGGGGATCGAACTCGGGCTCCGTAGATCGGAATCGAGTCCCGTCAGTTCTAACGCGTGTCTATTACCTACGCGGTGCTATGTGTGTGTTTGCGTGTCATTCGGACGGCCGATGCAGGTTTTGACCTCTTTTTCGGCTTTTTGGCTAAGTGTTGGCTAGTTTTGCAAACTGGGCAATAACTCGGTCTCCGTATGTCGGAATCGAGTACCGTCAGTTCTAACGCGTGTTTATTACCTACGCGATTCTATGTGTGTGTTTACGTGTCATTCGGATGGCCGATACGGGTATTGACCTCTTTTTCGGCTTTTTGGCTAAGTGTTGGCTAGTTTTGCAAACTGGGCGATAACTCGGTCTCCGTATGTCGGAATCGAGTCTCGTCAGTTCTAACGCGTGTCTATTACCTACGCGGTGCTATGTGTGTGTTTACATGTCATTCGGATGGCCAATGCGGATTTTGACCTCTTTTTCGGCTTTTTGGCTAAGTGTTGGCTAGTTTTGCAAACTGGGCGATAACTCGGGCTCCGTAAATCGGAATCGAGTCCCGTCAATTGTAACGCGTGTCTATTGCCTACGCGGTACTATCGCCTATGTTTGCATGTTAACTGGACGACCGAGGCGGGGTTTGGTCTATTTTTTGACAATTTTCCTAAGTTTTCTCAAGTTAGGCGTACAGGGCTCGAACTCGGGCTCCGTATATCGGAATCAAGTCCCGTCAGTTGTAACGCGCGTCTATTTGCCTACGCGTGCTAACTAGTTATTTGACAGTTTATTTAAGCAATATAATTACAGATAAGAAAATACATCAATAAAAAGTTTTACCTGTCGAATATGTGGAGGAAAGATGTTGGCCAAGACAACTGCACATACACAGATGGCCTCCTCCCGGACTACACCCATGAGGTCGTCAGCGATAACTGTAGGATCTATGGAGCCGTGGACAACATCCTGAGCAAGCTGGTAGACTCGCTCGCGTGATGGTGCGCCTGACTGCACGACACTGCTCGCCATGCACCCCTTTATGATCCGCCTAAAGAAGTCGTCAGACAATGAAGGGCCAACGCCTGATCCACTCGCACCACTACCTCCGATGGGTGGGTGACGTCGAGATCTCGCAGCAGGAACTATAGTGTAGGCTAGGACACGGAGAATGCCCACAACTCTACCCTTCTTCGGCCCCCTAGTAGCCTGCAACCAGTCCTCCATCTCCTCGTCCTCACGCTCATCCTCAGCCACTTGAGTGTCACCTCTCTGGCTGCTCCTGACCACAGAAAGGTCCTCGAACCGTGTCTAAAAAAATATAGAAATGGGTGAAAAACAAGTATTACACAAATAAATACAAAAGAATTTCAAAGTCATCAAATGCATACTAAATAAAATAATTAAATTATTTACCGCAATGCGCTCTGCCTCATGTGAGATATAACCACCGTCACCTTTCTTCTGGTGAGCGTGCCACCAAAACTCGAGTCTCTCCCTATAGAGGTCGTACGACTGACTCCCAAAGGCAAAGTGGGAGACGACTCATTGTCCGGGCACCATGCGTTGTCAGCCGACATCTTCTTGAACGTCTCGCCCTCCCAAATATCGCACATCTGCTCCCACACCGTATCACCAATGAAATCTGGCCCGACATCTCTAAGTGTCTGTCCATCAGCCATCTTGGTCTGGGCCTTCTTCTTCCAGTCGTAGACCCACTTATGCCAATTCATCTCGAGATACTTCCCGAGATCAGTCATCCCATGGGATTCCTGCCCGTCCTCGAATTGATAATATCTCTGCAGTACAACATATGAATATCAGTAGTTACTTAGTAGACAACATAAAGCAAAGCGATAAATAAATATTCAAAAGCACAAATTAAAACTAACATATGAATTTATGACTTCTTACCCTAAACTCAAGAATAATAAGCCCACGCAAATGCGGTCATCCACATCCGCCCACCTCATCCACTTTTGGAGAATCGGTTCATGACGATCCCAAACAACGTGTTCCTCAAGGCGTCGGGTCAAGGATACTAAAATTGAAATTATTAAATTTTCAAATTACAAAGAATATATAAGAACTAAATAATTAATACAAATGTAATGTATATATTACGTAGTAGTCCCGACCTGGCATATAAGCGGCGCCTGGGGGGATTCCCTAGCAATCCACGTGCTAGTCCCCGCGGAGGCCTATGTTGATCACCTATGTAGTGAAATACAACAATATTTATATAAATGAATATAATGTCAATATTATATAAAATTAAAAACAATAAGATGTATAACAACAAAACATGTAATTATACCTGATGATCCGGCCTGATCATCACCAGCACTACCTCCACGGCCCCCACGACCTGAACTACTAGCACGCCCACCACGATCGCCATGTGGTGTACGCGCCATATCTGTATATATACTGTCAAATCATCATCAAGAAGATAATATGCGGATACAACTAAAAGGATACAAATATGTAGATACAACTAAAAGGAGAAAAGGATACAACATGCAGATATAACTAAAAGGAGATCACTATTACATTTGAATACAAATAAAAGGACATAAAGAGTACTTACTCCTAATCATTTATATCATCAAAGCCATCAATATCAGAATCATCATCTTCGAGCAGTAGATCTTCACTATCGTTGTCATCACCACCTTCGTCATCATCAATGACTTCTTCAATTATATCTACCTCCTCAACAACATCGTTTTCACTTTCGACAGCGAAAACATCATCCTCTTCTTCACTAGACTCACTAATAATTGTCACATCAGCAGGTGTGACACTAGTAGACTCGACTTGTAAAGGTTCATCGTCTGGACGAGGAGTTGTGCCTTGAAAACCACGGGATTTGGTGGTTATAACCGCATACCATGGGCTTACAGGAGTCTTAACACTCCGCGCGTAGTACACCTGTGTTGCTTGACTTGCTAAAATAAAAGGCTCGTCCATACCGGTTATCAGTCTTAGTTTTGACTTAACGTTAACAGTCACCCATCCTGATTTTTTATCTACTTTAACTCCATTCTCAACATTAAATCAATGACAATTGAAGCAAACTAATTCTTTATGACCCCAATATTTGAGAACGATAACGTCTAGCAATCGTCCATACCGATCATCCCAAATGTTATCGTGAAGACTACCTTTCACCACAACACACGAGAATCAAAGCAGGTTTTACTTCCCCAATTTCACAACACTTAAATCAGAATCAGTTGACAATACAAAGATGTATAAGTATCTACAGATCTTTCAGGTAAAATCATTATATAAGCTTTAATGGATTGTCGCCTAACTAATCTATGAGGACCTAATGTACATTAACACAACATATTCTAAAGTTAATTACGCCATAAGAATAAATCTATAATGGTAGATTCATTGAACTTGTAAAGGTTAGACTTACATGATCTTTAAACCATTGCACAAATTCTCTATTTCTTAAATTTTGCAAATCCCCGTCCGATATACTCGGATTCGCCTCACGTACTTCAGCATCATATTGACCGAAAGCGATTTATATACTCAATGTGTTTGTAAAGGAACTTGACACAATTACACCAAACATATATAGTTATGACTACTTACTTAATGTATGGCGCTACTTCATTCATGTTGACAAGTGCATACAATGTGGCAGCTGCATACTCACTATCGGTCAGGAATCGCCTTTTTTTTACCCACCAAATGGGCGTACAGGATGACTAAAGGTCGTTAATTCTCTATTTTCCTCATGCAACAATAAATTCGATTCCGACGTAGCGATTGTGCTTCATTCGAACATTCTACTCAAAGTACAACGAGTAAAAATTAACAAGTTCCTCCATAACATACCTTTCAGCAATTGACCCTTCTACACGGGCTCTATTCTTCACCTTTTGCTTTAGACGTCGCATATACCTATGTGATATATAGATTAGCAAAAAAGAATGAACATTTTATCGTATTAAAAACATTAATGTCATTACCTCTCAAATGGATACATCCATCTATATTGTATAAGACCGCCAAACTTAGCTTCGTATGGCAAGTGAATAGGCAAATGCTCCATTGAATCAAAAAATGATGGGGAAGATCATTTCTAACTTGCACATTATTTCCACTATCTGCATCTCCATTTTATCTATGTCTTTGAAATGAAGCTCTGGCCAAGCATAGATCTCTCAAGAAATTAGATAGCTCGTGTCGTTGCTTCAACCACACGCTTTTGGTAACAAGTCGATAAATGCCACGAGGATCAACTTCGCGCATGAATACGTGATAATCATGACTTTTGAGACCCCGAAACTTCAACTCTTCGAATTTACAACACCTTGCTATATTCAAGAATATCCATCCGGGAGCTTCATCCATCGATCCAATTATATATCAATATCAACTATCCTCGTCAAAATATATTCAAACTTTTAGGCGTGACCGCCTTACTACCCTCCCGATATGACCACGATCTTCCCTAATGTTCATTTCTACCAAATCAAGCCTCGACTTGTTGTTGTCCTTTGTTCTACCAATCGACATCTAGGACTGTATAAAAAATGTTATCAAATACGTTCTTCTCAGTATGCATCGGGTCTATACAATGACAGATGCAGAGTGTAGCCCAATAAGGCAGGTCAAAGAACATGGATCTGTGTGTCTAGTTGTGAACCTTGCCGTAACCATAAGCTCGCTCCAATCTGTGATTCTTCCATGGAGGTGGAAACTTCAAACGACTAATCCAACTCAACACTGCTGACCCAGAAAGACGGCCAGGTACTTGACGTTTCTCTGTTTTTCGATTGAATTGTCGACTCATCCGTCGATAACGATGTTCAATCGGTAAAAACTGTCTGGATGTTGCAAAGAAACTCATTTTCCCCCCATGTTTGAGCCGCATAGCTTTAACTGACCCCATGCACACGGGACATGACAAGCCCCCGTGAGTCAACCATCCACTGATCATTCCTAACGCCGGGAAGTCATTTATTGTCCACAATAAAGCTGCCCTTATGTCAAAGTTCTGCTTAAGAGATGCATCATAAGTTTGAACCCCTTTTTCCCATAAAATCTTCAACTCATCAACTAACGGCCTGAGGTATACATTGATGTCTTTACTCGGACTCTTATCACCCGAAATCAGTAAAGTTATGAACATGTAGGGATCTTTCATGCACATCGAAGGTGGGAGGTTATACACCACAATAATCACTGGCCAAGTTGAGTAGGGCTTTATGTAAGGCCCGTTAAATAGATTAAACCCATCCGTAGCAAGTCCAAGCCTAACATTATGAACCTCTTCAGTAAACGAGGGGTGCTTGTTATCAAAATTTTTCCACTCAAGCCCATCTGCTGGGTGCGTCAGTTGACCTTCAACTATGTCCCGTGTAGAGTTCCACCTCATATCCTTGGCGGTATGTGTTGACATAAACAACCGCTGAAGCCTCGGAGCAATGGGAAAGTAACGTAAGATCTTTCTCAGCACGTCTTTTCCCTTTTTCTTGCGCTGTTCACAGTATCTACTTGTACCACAAATATCACATGACCTCTTATCTTTATTGACATCACCGTAATACAACATACAGTCATTCTCACAAGCATCAATCTTTTCATACCCTAGATTGAGCCTTTTGACCATTTTCTTCACATCATAGTACAACTCCGGTAACTTATTGCCTGCAGGTAAGCACTCATTCACAATGCTTAACAGTTCATTAAAACCTCTCTCGCTATAGTCATGCTCGTTCTTGAAGTGTAAAAACTTAGTCACGGCAGATAAGACAGTGTGCTTTTCGTGCCTGGCATACAGTGGCGTCGCTGCTTCATGCAATAACTCATAGAAACCCTTAGCCCCATCATTCGGCTCTTGCTCGACGCTACTGCCATCTCTGTTTGTATTCCACTGGAAGTATGAACCAGTAGCTTTGACTATCATGTTAGTACAGTCAAAGGTTTCATCACCTCCGGATTCCGATTCTGATTCATGTTCATCCAACCAGGTTTCCCCATGATAGATCCATGTCGTATAACCCTGCTTGAACCCATACGTAAATAAGTCGCACATGACATCACTCCTTTCCTTCCACACTTCATTCATACACCTCTTACAAGGACATCTGATCTCATCGCCGCTGACTTGATCAAACGCGAAGTTGAGAAACTGTTCAACCCCACTACGATACTCAGAGCTAAGCACACTCCTATCAGTGGCTACCCTACGTTCCATCCAACTTCGATCAACAGACATATCGAACAACTGTCTGCTATATATATGGAAAGTCAGACAAACACAATTAAGTCTCCAAGTTAATGTATATGCAAGCTTATGCGTTTCTTAACTTAATAACCGTGATTCTTTATAAAAATATGATGTGTTGTCAAGAGGGGATAATAGTCTACGTACATAGCAGATAATCATCACAATGTTTACTTCATGAAATGCGACAAACCTATTACATACTTGTAAATAGGGTTGTTCATATGTTGAATTGGGAATGCATTTAGAGCGTGTTTGGATAAACTATTTTGGAATTTGTTTTGGATTCTACTTTTATAAATTGCGAACCATCAATTTCACTGTCAAATTATTTCAATATTATTGGTTGTTTTTGATAACCAGGTGTTTTCCAACCCCAATCAAATTAATCTCTACAAACCCGGGTCAGCCTTCTTATACGGGCTTACGCCCGTGTCCCCGTGGCCTCATGAACCATTTTTCTGGAAAAATTGTATTCAATCTCAGGACGTCCGAGTTTATGGCTCGTCCCGGAGCGTCATTTGAACCACTGTGTCAACTGTTTGGAGTTTTAATACTATTGTTTGGTTGTGACACCGAATTTGTTTTAAATTTATTAAAATTGAAAATCTTTTGTTTGGAAGTTTATTTATACTCGGAATTTTTGTATAAATCTAAAAAGTTAGTAGTTAATGTACAAAAAACTAGTATTACAATAAACTTCTTCAAAATATTGCAACAAGTCATCATACAAGCTAGCACTAACATAAGTTGACATTGCAAAAAGGAAAGCAAATTGAAGCAATTATAAGATTTAATATACTAATAGAAGCTGCAATAGCACAAATTAAACCCAAATGATGTGAAGTTCCAACACACTAATATTAATCCCAATGTGCATAACAATTAATCCCAATTTCAGCAATACAATTTGTAGAACACAAATAATTCCAATTTCAGCAACAATTCAATTAAGTTCCAATTTCAGCAACAATATATATCAGGAGTAATTTCAAACCCATACAGACTAAGATGCACAACACAATATAGGGCAAAAAGTTAAAAAGATTTTTAAGAACACTTAACGGAGATGGGAGGGTTGCCGGAGGTACGACATGAGAGGGGAGTCGCCGGAAGAAATGGCAGAGGGGGAATGTCATCGCCGGAGGTGGCAGGAGGGGGTAGAGTCACCGGACGTGGGGAGAGAGTCGTCGGATTGATGCTCAAATTCAACAAATTTGACTGTCTAGACTGATTAGGGGGAACGAAATTGAGGGAAAATCAAATGAGCTAAGAACAGTAAGGAGGGAGAAGAAAGTAGTCGTTCTCTTCGAGCCTAGGGCTTTTTTAAAAGACTCATTCTCGACGGCATAGCCGTCGCTCATAACCCCCGTCGCCTATTGTTGGGTAAAATCTAGTTACGCACAATACGCAAGTATACGTGGTCAACAAGTAATAAAGTGAAAGTAGAGTATCGTTCCCACGAGGAATTGTTTAATAAAATCACCAAATACTAACCCGTAACCAACTCAATCTTATTTAAACGAATGAATTTCAAATTATATAAATTAAACTACTATTAAATTCCACTAGTTAAATTAAGATAATAGAGATTTAAGATCACAACTTCACTTATTACTTCATTTAAGTTAACACACTTCTCATCAATTATTCTCTATCTTGAATTGTTAATCAAGAACACTAAAGTAGATAAAACCACCTCTCGATGCATAATACCCATATTAACGTCAATCCACAATTAAGATAGAAATCCGTTAAACACCTTAATCAACTAACCCACTATATCTATATGTGAATTGCAATTGAAGAAGGTTTAAGCTTAATTTCTCTATTCGACTACATATGATGTTAAGCATATCTCTACCTTAACAATAATAAAAAATCTACTATTGACATAATTCATGACACATACTATCATAATAAGATCTAAATCAATACTTCATCTCTCGAGTTCATATAGATTATCACGGTAATTAATGGCCAATCAATTAAATAATTAAGTCTAAATCACAATAGACAATCCTCACAATAGAACATAATAATTAATAGCGAAGCATATTAAAATAAACTACACAATAAGATCCATTGTAATCTCAAACAAAGAATTAGTTCATTGAATTAAAACTAAGAATCCACACTTGAAATAACATTAAAAGATAAAAATAAGAGTAGAGTAAAGAATAAATCTGTTGTCAGCAAATCTCCATCTTCCTCAAGCTCATACTCTTGATCTTCAATGGTCTCCAAGTTGCTTCAATCTCCCAATCCCATAAGAACTAGGGTTTTGATCTAATTTACTCTAATCTAATCTAATTGAATCCTCTAAAACTAATCTAGATCTCTCTCTTTTATGCCTCTCCTCATGTATTTATAGTTCTAATGGACACCCAAGCAAGTTAGGCAACTCAGAATCCTATTCTAGCTTAAATTGGACACAGAATAACCTAAAACGCTGCTTCACCCGCCGCCTAGCGCGTGCCCAAGGCACATCCTTTAAGCCATTCTGGGCGCAACCCGCGCTAAAATGTCAGAAAATCTGGTCACCAATAGCATGCCATACCGTGTATAAGCGTGGTCCGCGCTACCACATTTCTTCCTCGCCGCAACGCGCCTTTGGTAAAACGACCATAACTTTTGATCCGGGAAGAGACGAGGCCTTCCACCTATCATATCGAAGATATCGACGAGATATAAAACTTTCATTCTTTAAGATTTTAGAAATAATGGACGAATGAAGGTCGAAATTGTCCTGGAAGTGACTGTTATGCAAATGAGCACCCAAAATAGTGACTTTCGACGTCCGTTGGTACAAATGTCATAACTCTTGCATCCGAACTCCGATTGGGACGATTCAAGATGTTTCGAAAAGATAATAAGAAACTCTACAATGTAATCCAAGTTCCAAACCAAGAATATGAAAACCTAAATGATGTCGGGATTTGCTTTTCTTTGCGATTTTATCTCCCAAGCATATAATCTACAAAACGAACACAAAATGCATGAAAAGTAACTAAGAAACATGAGATTAAGCAACTAATTTAAGTAACAGATACCAAATAAGTAGGTATAAAACCTACTTATCAAATACCCCAAACTTAAAGCTTTGCTTGTCCTCAAGCAAAAATACAAAATAATAATGCAATGCAACTATTCTACATGCCTACGAATCCAGCAGTAATGACAAAAACAAGTCTATTCAACCAGCCTTAGAGAAATCAAGTAAATATGATAATACATCATATCAAAACAAATCAATAACTTCTCAATCAATCATCAAATCTTAGACTGTTATCACTAATATAGTGTGTGTGTGCTCCACAACAATGTTAACTGATATAAAATCAAATTTAACACATAACAGGTCTCTTCGAAGGCTTCATACAATGTAAACTCAGGAAATCCAAAAAACAAGCTAGATCCAACTAAAATTAAACAATAACCAATATCGAGGGTCAACATGGGATACTTATGCTTCATTTTTCATCTACGAGGGCTTTTTGCTCTTATTTCCCGTTTTATTCATTTTTTTTTCTTTTGGTTGATGGATAGTGAGTGCGTTTTACGCTCCATCTCACGCCTGTGTTTATGGGGAGTGCATTTCACGCTTCTTCTCGACCCACCACAGGACTCAGTTTATTCAACTCAATATCTTTTTTTTTCTTTTTTTAGAAGCTTATATACCCCACTTTTTTCCCCCAAACTTAGGTTCTTGCCTAATTCTTCGCCTTCACTGCCTATTCTTGTCATTATCTTATTCAAACTAGCATTATCCTTTAGAATCCCATTATGTATCAATTTACTCAATCAATCAAAAAGTTGTTTTTATTGTGCTATCCTTAATATACCAGTTTCAAACAGAAAAAGACTCAATTCATAACAAGAAATCACATCAAAGCTCTAATAGTCAGTACTATACTTGTCTACCCAATTCCAATCTCATCATTGGCAAAAACAAACTGTAAACTATCTAACAACTGGATTCATGCAAGATGAACATAGTAACTAACTATTATTTTTGATTATTTTTTTTAGTTATAAATAAAAACTATTATGCAATTACACTATATGAATGCAAACATAAATAAACCTAAATTATTTAACTCCCCCAAACTTAACAATTACAATGTCCTCATTGTAAGAATATAGCGATAAGTAGAAGAGAACTTCCCTGTAATCAGCTAAGCGTGAAGTGATGGTGGCGATGGCGGCGACGATCATTTTCCTATCCATTGAACCTCCAATACCTGTAATGAAGAGAGACAACATGGATTAGAATAACACTTGGATTCCTATCTACTAAATAAACTAGGAAAGCATATAAATAAATAAAAAAATATTCATGGGTTGCCTCCCAGTTAGCGCTTGAATTATAGTCTTTCAGCCTGACTTTGTCTGGTCAATACTATCCAATTCCTCTTTGGTAATTGAGGAACCCTCCATCCATTGGAAATAATATAGGTTTTAGTAGGTTCCCATTTGTGATAGCTATTGCATTAAAGTCACCTAGCATGCTCTGATTTAGTATGCTCTCAATCGAGAACGTCCCACAGCTAGGTGTTTTCTCCATTGTGTATGTGATCACTTTGGGGCATGGAAGCTTGTCACACACAATGGGCTCTTCGTCTATCTTCTCTTTCTCGTCCCACCATGGATTCAAAATTTTACTCGCTCTTATGTCATCAAGAGCTTCGCCGAAGACATGACTACCAAGTGGGCATGATTTTGCAAATCTGACTAACTCTTTGATCGTTGGTGGAGACCCATTTAGATCTTCGTCGACCTCTATTTCATTATCCCCAATTGTCTCCACACTTTCGATATCTTGTGGCTCATCCAGTTGTAGATTTGGCTTGGGCACTTCATCAATCTCAGAATTCTCATCATAACACCAATTGTTTCGAGGAAGGTTGTTTACGGCTTTGGTCAATTGATCTATCTTATTTTGAAGATTTTGAATTGACCTCGCTTGATTACTCATCTTCTCCTCATTTGCTGCTACAAACTTGGAAAACAATTCCTCCAACTTTGAATTATCTGTCTCTTGTGACACTGGAGGTGGACATGAAAATTCTGGTGTGTATGATAGATTTAGAGCGTAATGTTGGTCATCATAATTATAGCTCCATGAAAAATTCGGGTGATACCCCCAATCTTGGTGATAGTTAGGATCAATATAGTTATTGAAGTAGTCACCACTATATTGTACCGGTTCAAAACTGACGGTGCATTGATGACTTTGATGGTTGCAAACACAATAGTCACGCATAACTGCCATCCTTCGCCTCCGTTGGGCTGCGATAACCTCCAACGTCTTCGAAGTTGCCTCAATTTGTATTGGCTCTATAGAAGATGTATTAAGTCCATCAATCCCTGTTTCCCTTGGTTGAGTCATGTTCGTGTATGACCATTGATACGCAAAGTCATCCATGGTACCTGAAAAGAGAGAAATATAGGAAGAGAATTAAAAATAAAAATAAAAATGTTTAAATTAAGACTAATTTGATTGAAATTAATATTGGCAAAGAGATATTAAACTAATTTCCCGGCAACGGTGCCAAAAACTTATTGGGTAAAATCTAGTTACGCACAACACGCAAGTATACGTGGTCAACAAGTAATAAAGTGAAAGTAGAGTATCGTTCCCACGAAGAATTTTTTAATAAAAATCACCAAATACTAACCCGTAACCAACTCAATCTTATTTAAACGAATGAATTTCAAATTATATAAATTAAACTACTATTAAATTCCACTAATTAAATTAAGATAACAGAGATTTAAGATCACAACTTCACTTATTGCTTCATTTAAGTTAACACACTTCTTATCAATTATTCTCTATCCTGAATTGTTAATCAAGAAAACTAAAGTAGATAAAACCACCTCTCGATGCATAATACCCATATTAACGTCAATCCATAATTAAGATAGAAATACGTTAAACACCTTAATCAACTAACCCACTATATCTCTATGTGAATTGCAATTGAAGAAGGTTTAAGCTTAAGTTCTCTATTCGATTACATATGATGTTAAGCATATCTCTACCTTAACAATAATCAAAAATTTGCTATTGACAAAATTCATGACACATGCTATCATAATAAGATCTAAATCAATACTTCATCTCTCGAGTTCATATAGATTATCATGGTAATTAATGGCCAATCAATTAAACAATTAAGTCTAAATCACAATAGACAATCCTCACAATAAAACATAATAATTAATAGCGAAGCATATTAAAATAAACTACACAATAAGATCCATTGTAATCTCAAACAAAGAATTAGTTCATTGAATTAAAACTAAGAATCCACACTTGAAATAACATTAAAAGATAAAAATAAGATTAGAGTAAAGAATAAATCTGTTGTCAGCAAATCTCCATCTTCCTCAAGCTCCTACTCTTGATCTTCAATGGTCTCCAAGTTGCGTCAATCTCCCAATCCCATAAGAACTTGGGTTTTGATCTAATTTACTATAATCTAATCTAATTTAATCCTCTAAAACTAATCTAGATCTCTCTCTTTTATGCCTCTCCTCATGTATTTATAGTTCTAATGGACACCCAAGCAAGTTAGGCAACTCAGAATCCTTTTCTAGCTCAAATTGGACACCAAATAACCTAAAAACGCTGTCTACCCGCCGCCTAGCGTGCCCCGCGCTGTCCCCAATCCATTCTGGGCGGAGCCCGCGCTACAATGTTAGAAAATCTGGTCACCCAAAGACGCCTCACATGTGTATATAGCGCCGTCCATACCTGCTTCCCTCTTCGCAACGTCCTTTGGTAAAACGGCCATAACTTTTGATCCGGAAACAGTTACGAGGTCTTCCACCTATCAAATTGAAGATATCGACGAGATCTACAATTTTTGTTCTTTAAGATTTTAGAAATAACGGATGGATGAAGGTCGAAATTGGCCTGGAAGTGACTACTATGGAAATGACCACCCAAAATAGTGACTTTCAACATCCGTTGGTACAAATGTCATAACTCTTGCATCCGAACTCCGATTGGGACGATTCAAGATGTTTTGGAAAGCTAATAAGAAACTCTAAAATGTAATCCAAGTTCCAAACCAAGAACATGAAAGCCCAAACGATGTCGGGATTTGCTTTCTTTGCGATTTCATCTCCCAAGCATATAATCTACAAAACGAACACAAAATGCATGAAAAGTAACTAAGAAACATGAGATTAAGCAACTAATTCAAGTAACAGATACCAAATAAGTAGGTATAAAACCTACTTATCACCTATGACTCATTCTCGACGGCAATAATGACGGTGAGGCCGTCGCCCATGACTTTTCCCACGTCCGCAAAAAATTTCCCACCAAAATTGGACCCGGGAATGATCATTCTCGACGGGACGTATTGACGACGGCTAGGCCGTCGATAATGACCTTATTCTCGATGGGACTCCTACCGTCGCTAATGAGGCCGTCGCTAATGACCTAATATTTTGTAGTGGACTATGGTGAGACATTTGCACCTGTTGCCAGACTAGAAGCCATCAAAATCTTCCTTGCCTTTTTGCTGCTCACATGAAGTTCAAAGTCTTTCAGATGGATGTCAAAAGTGCATTCCTAAATGGAGAACTCCAAGAAGAAGTCTATGTAGAGCAACCTCTAGGTTTCATCAATCCATCTCTTTCCAATTATGTTTATAGATTAGACAAAGCCTTATATGTTCTTAAACAAGCACCTAGAGCATGGTATGAAACACTAACTAACTTCTTAATTGAAAATGGGTTCACTAGAGGTACAGTAGATACCACATTATTTCGTAGAAAGCATAAATACAAAGTCTTATTGGTTCAAATATATGTTGATGATATTATTTTTTGTTCTACTAACGAAAAGTTATGCAAGAGATTCTCCAAGCTAATGTAGAGCAAGTTTGAAATGAGCATGATGGATGAGCTGAATTTCTTCCTTGGACTGCAAGTAAAGCAGACTGATGAAGGAATCTTCATAAACCAAGCCAAGTACATTAAAGACCTACTCAAGAAGTATGGCATGGAATCAGCCTCTCCCATGAAAACCCTAATTGCTCCTGCAACCAAACTTGACAAAGATGAAAAAGGTAAAAGTATTGATATAACTCAATACAGAGGTATGATAGGCTCTCTTTTATATCTAACTACCAGTAGACCAGACATAATGTTTGCAACATGCATATGTGCTAGATTTCAGGCTAACCCTAAAGAATCTCACTTATCTGCTCTAAAGAGGATTTTCAGGTATCTCATGGGTACACCTTACTTGGGGCATTGGTACCCCAAGGAATCCTCATTTGAACTAACAGGATACACAGATGCTAATTTTGCAGGTTGCAAAATAGATAGAAAAGAGTACCGATGGCACCACAATTGCTAGGAAATGAGACTTGTGTCTGGTTTAGCAAAAAGTAAAACTCAGTGTCTACTTCAACTGCAAAAGATGAATACATTCTTTCTTTGGCGACTATTGTGCTTTCGATCCTATGGATGAAAAATCAGCTAGCTGATTATGGGTTTGATTTCAAATCTATTCCCATTCACTATGATAACACAAGTGCCATAACAATAATTCATAATCCTGTTATGCATTCTAGGACTAAGCATATAGAAATAAGGTATCACTTCATTAGGGATTATGTGCAAAATGGAACTATATCTTTACAATATATCCCTACTGAAAATCAACTTGCTGATGTTTTTATAAAACCTCTAGATGAATCCAGATTTAATAAGTTAATAAGTGAACTAGGCATGCTAAATCTACAAACATAAAATATATGCTCTAGATTGTGCTAACCATAACAGATACAAAGGTTAAACTCAAAATCATAGACATGATCAAGGGAAGTCCACGATCGTAGAGCTGAAGAGACAAAACTACCTCAACGATTGTAGCAAATACTCAACCATCGTAGTGCAGACTCAACAATGACAAAAGCCCCATCAACAAAGCAAGAATGCATCATGTGATGATAAGCTTCATAACAAAGAAATCTCTCTAATAAGCGCCTCAGGAACAAACCTAACCCTTGACTCACTCTAAGAGGTTGACCCTTCCTGAGCTACCTTAAAAGAATGCTATGTCAAAAACTTATAACGAGGATCCGGTCAGACTCGACGATTGTAGCTTCGAACCACGACAAATCTTTGGGCAGACTCGACGATCGTAGCTCGAACCGGACATTTAATGTTGGATGACTCGACGATCGTAGCTCGATACGACGAATGAATCTTTGGGCGGATCGGACTCGGCGATCGTAGCTCGAGACATAACGAATCTTTGGATGGACTCGACGATCGTAGCTTATACTGGCAATCTAATGGCGGAGACTCGACGATAGTAGCTCAGACTCGACAAATACAAAGCAGACTCAACGATCACAAAACTACCTCAACGATCGTAGTCCTCCCTAAGGACACATCAGCTCTGCAGGAGCTAAGAGCAAATCAGTACAATCCTTATCAGTCAAACTCGGTGAGCCAAGCAAAAGTCGACACCTGTCCAACTAAGCAAAAAGGAGAGAGGGAAGTTACAAGTACAAATTGAAATCGTCTTTTTGAAATTAGAAGTTCAAAAGATTATCTCACACATCCTCCCTCAAAGCAGAAACCCTAAATCAGAAGAAAGCTCAGTCAAATCACACTTCTAGCAAGAAAATCAATGGAGGCTACCAGTGTTATCTCCGGCTACAGACTCTATTTTGACTAGTTCAAAACAGCTGAACCTAAATTTCACAAAACTCTGGCTCTACAAAAGAAGGCGGGCCTCGAAGAAGCCTTGGGCACAGACACATTGATCTATCCCAAGCTAGTGAAAGAATTATACAAGAATAGTATGTTTGAATACAACACCATCACTATGAGAGTAAAGGAAGTGGAAATCAGACTGTCGAAGACATCAACCTCGCCCTAGGTCTCAAAAATGAAGGGTATCCAGTCATAGATAACGTAGACTTCCAAGAGGGACTTAAAAGAATGCATCACAAGAAACTCCCCTCTGTGAAAGGATACATAAAGAAGGAGTTTTCACAGAGGTATGAATTTCTAGCTGATATTGTTGGGAAATGTATATGTTGCAAGAGCTCAGGTCATGACTCTGTGAATGAAGTACAACTCAAGCTCATGACTGCCATGTGTTATGGAATACAACTCAACTATGGAGCCTTATTGCTCGAATGGATTGGGAAGTGGATCGTCAACTCAAAGAAGTCAAAAAGCCCTCAAAAGATGCTCTACGGGCGATTCATAAGTATCATTCTACAGTCTGTTCTGGGTGACAAAATTGGGGACGAAGAAGGAGAAGTTATCAACCCAAACAGACGAATGACCCAACAACTGTTTGAAAATTAGAAGAGGAACCCAGCTGAGTCTGTTCGCATGATAACCGAGTCCAGTGAAAGAACTGGTGATCTGAAGGATTCAGGCCTTCCAGGAAATATGTCTGTTGTCAAGGAAATTCAAGAAAAAGAAGAAACAAACAAAGAAGAGCCCTCTGTACTTGTCAGAAAAAGCAAGGGCAAGAGGAAGCTTAAGGCAAGGATGGAGGAAGAACCCCATGGATCCACAACTGATAAACCAGTAGAGTCCTCCAACATTGAGACTCTAAGGATTCTAAGAAAGAAGCAACAGCAGGCTGAGGCTGAAGAAGATAGAGCCACCATATCTCAGCTGCTGAAGAAGAGTAAAATCAGCCACAAACACAAAAAGCCATCCATTCCTCAATCGTAGAGTCTCTACTGATCGTAGAGACTAGACCAAATATATCAGGAAAGGAAGTAGCTATATCAAGTATTTTGGTTGATCAACAGGACAAAACTGAAGTTCAAGAAAGCCCTGAGGCTGTGGCTAAGCTAGAAAATCAAGAAGAAAGTTGGTCAAGAAATACATCCTTGAAAATAAAAAAGTGCTCAAGAAGGAATACAAGAGTATGGTTGTCAGAAAGGAACTGTCCAGAGCAAGCCAAGAGGACAATGCTCCAGCTGAGGGGGAGATCCCTGAAGTTCTCATGATAGAGAATACACCAGCTGAGGGGGAGATGCTTGAAGCTCTAGAAAATGCTCCAGCTGAGGGGGAGATTTTGAGCTTACAAGAAGATGATCAAGTTGAGGGGGAGCCTCATGATATCTCCATGACAGAAGAAGAGGTCCTTGCCAGTAATGAAGAAGAACCAGGGCAAGAACATCACGAGACCATTGAGATAATGGAATCCTCTAACGAGAACAGAGAAGGGTATAGAAGTTATCTGTACAATCAGATGTTCTCTTACCTACCAATGATGCCATATCATCAAGCCCAAATCCTAAACTCTTGGAACCATATGTTCTTGAGCTTCAAAGAGTATCCGGCCATCTCAGTACTAGCCAATGGATTCCTAGGAAGATTCAACTTTGCTAAGAAGTTACTTACCAACAACTCTTCCTCAAAGGATAAAAACTTGAGGTACTGTCTATCCCAAACCTCTTCAGAGTTAATCACTTGCCATCATCCTCATTTAGCCAATTTTATGAATTTCCACGATGGTTGGAAGTGATACTTCATCCACTAAATCAATTTCCAGTTGCAGAATCCCAAAATTCTGTAACTGAGGAACCAAATGCAGTCAACTTCTTAATGCTCCCACAAACTATCAACTCTACAATCACGGACTCTAGCCTCATTGCAGAGTCTCCACCTCAAATCGTAGAGTCACCAAACTCAAACATCCTGACCTAGGCCCCTTCATCAGACATTCCATCCTCCTCATCAAATGAATATTTTAGCTTTGATCTTGCTCTCTACTCCCTGCAAGATCAATACCAGAAAACATCCCCTCCATTCAACAATCCTCAATCCAGTGATCCACTCATAAATCTGCCCACGTAAGATAACTTGAAGGAAGTATCCAAGAACATGGTCAAGAACATAGATGAAAGCCCGGAAACTCACTCAGACCTCATTCATCTCCGACTGAATCAAATGATCACTGCTGTAAAAATCTCCCCGACACTCTGAACACTGAGCTTACAAAGAAGCTGAGGAAAATTATCAAAGAAATTCTTCAAAGCATGAAGGACAAAGATGAGATTCACTTCCGGATAGCCACCAAACAAAGAGAGGTTGTTCTTGAAATGAAGAAATCTCAAGAAGCCCAAAATAACCTTATTCTGGAGAACATCATCAACCTGAAAGCTTCTGTCAAAGAATTTCAGAAAGCTTATGTAAATCAGGAACAACAAATTGACATTGTTTTAACTGCCCTCCGAAACAAAGAAGCTAGATCTGAAGTGCTGATCAAGAAAAGTCGAGAGAACATTGCTCAAACACAAAACCAACTCAACGAGCTTGTCCAAGGAGTAAATCGACTTTCTGCAGACATTTGAACCCTTGATGCTGACATAAAGGGGGAGAATAAAGGGAAAGGAGTTCAAGGAGGCCAGGGAGGCCATGGCAGAGGCAGAGGAGGTCAAGGAAGCCAAGAAAGGGGTAGAGGACAATTTCACACTCAAGCGTCTAGAAGACCTCCTGTAAGACAACTCCACCAACAGACTCCACGATCAAGCAATCAGACTCAACGATCTGATCAACAGGAAGTCTTGATGGCTCAGTCAATAAGGAGTCAAGGGCCAACTACCAGCTCACAAAATGTGACCACCACAGGCCTAAGAATGCCAATTGGAGATCCTGCATTCATGAATAGGCATGATCATAACCCAATGATAAATCCAAGTGAGCTGGAAGAGTTAGCCAGAAGGGATGAAGCTAGCAGGAAAAGAAGGGCTGAGGAGTACGCCAATCCTCCACAGAAAATATCAAAGAAATAGAGATAAGTTGAAACTTTAAATTCTTATTAATGTAAAGCTAAACTGTAATATTCCTTGAACATCAATAAATTCATGCTTATTCTCTAAAAATTTCAGCTGCTCACTGAAATACTAAGTCATGTTTAAATTTCCTGTAAATGCATCTAGAAACTAATAATCATGACAACAAATCTCCTTGGTTATGTCAACATCAAATAGGGGAAGATTGTTAGGAGAATGCATATTATGATTTGATGTTTTAAATGTATATGCTCATGATTATTTGTAAAGTCCTTCAAGGAATATATGTACAAGGACTTAGTGATAGATCAAATTTGTTAGGTTGATCTAAGCTCTTAACGTGTATCTTTCTGAAAATGAATGTATATATAGAAAGATCAAAGCTGTTAGGTTGATCTTGAGATGTAATAGATAGGCTTCAAAGAATTCATAGTGTATAAATCTGATTAACATTGCAGAAGTCAAGGCAGAAACATGGAGCTTCCAAGATCGTAGTGTGCCTGCCTTGAAGGGGCTCTTCGAAAATCGTAGAGTGGTCCAACGTTTGTCGAGCCAACTCAGAGATCGTAGTGTGCTCTCGGAAATGTAGAGTTTATAACTCAAGCAAGCGAAGATCGTAGTGTGCAAAGATTTAAGAGAAATCGTAGTGCTCTCGGCTGATAGCATCAGACCAGGCACCAAGGCGAAAAGTTACCACGATCGAAATCGTAGAAGTACCACGATCTGAATCGTAGAGTATCACGATCTGTATCGTAGAGTATCATCTGTCTTGTGTCAGAAACATCAAGCCTCATGATTTGTGTGGAGATAGACATCAACATATGAGGAATGGATTCTAAACGTTGCAGTACTCACCAGTCCCAAAGTCATAAGAAATATCCTTAGTATGCAACAAAGAAGCGTATTGAAGAAGCTAAGGAAAGTACCATTGGTAAGGGGGAAAACACCTTTTCAGGTGTTAAGTGAGAAAACAGTCTGCTGTGTAAATGGGCCAGGATGCAATTCAGAAGATGTGCAGAAAAGTCTCCATCAAAGAATAGAAAGGTCAAACGCATTTAATGCTTCAACGGATGGATCCAACGGATAGTTTTGAAGATCACATATATGCAAATCAAGCAGATGAGAGAGATAAGCAAGCATTGAACAAAAAACGTGAAGAACTCTTAAAGCTCAATGTTAGTTCCTAGTTGGCACAATAGTTATCTAGAAAGGGGGGTTGAATATATATTTAAAAATCTTTTTGTTTTAAACTTGTTCTTTGATAATGATTAAAATTTAGCGGAATAAATGTTTGTTTTAATCTTCTTTACCAAGCAATGGAGTAATGAGGGTGAGGCAGTTATGGCAGTTATAACAAATATAGCAGTTATGATATGAATGTAAATGACACAGTCGTTTTTAAGTGGTTCAGAGCACTTAAAGCTCCTAGTCCACTCTTCTACTCAACGAGTAGGATATCCACTAAGGTTGTCTGTTACAACTTCTGAATCACAAAGATTCCTTCTAGACTAGCAGTCTAGGAACTTCTTAGTTCACTACGAACTCTTCAAGTCTAGCAGACTTGGTACTCTTCTTCGGTTGGTTGATAATGTTGTGTTCTTGATGGTTGCTACTCAGTTGCTGTGTAAGCACTTGTTCTAAAGAACTGAGTAGCTGAGCAAGCTTTGCAATATCTCAGATCGTAGAGTTGAGCTTGAGAGAGATGGTCACGTTGTTTGTTCAATGCTTGCTTAGTTCTCTCTCATCTGTCTGATCTGCATATATGTGATCTTGAAAACTATCCGTTGGATTCATCCGTTGAGGCATTAAATGCATTTGACTTTTCTGATCTTTGATGGAGACATTTCTGCACATCTTCTGAAACTGCATTCTGGCCTACTAACACAATAGACTGCTTTCTCACCTAACACCTAAAATGGTGTTTTGTCCCTCTTACCCATGGTACTATCCTTAGCTTCTTCAATAGGCTTGTTTGTTGCATACTAAGGATATTTCATATACTCTGGGACTGATGAGTACTGCAGCATCTAGAATCCATTTCTCATATATTGAAATTTACCTTTACACAAATTATGAGGCTCGACGTTTTATGACATAAGACAGATGCTCTACGATTCAGATCATGATACTCTACGATTCAGATCGCAGTGACTTGTTGCCTTGGTGCTTGATCTGATGCTATCATTAGAGAGCACTACGATTTCTCTTAAACCCTTGCTCATGTTGTTACTCTACGTTTCTGAGAGCACACTACGATCGTTGACTTGTAAACTCCACGTTTCCTTCAACACTCCACGATCGTTGAGTTTACTCGGCAAACATTGGGACCACTCTACGATTTTCAAAAAGTCCCTTCAAGGCAGGCACACACTACGATTCGTTAAGCTCTTCGTTTCTTCATTGACTTCTGTAATGTTGATCAGATGATACACTATGATTTCTTCGAACCCTATCTATTACATCTCAAGATCAACCTAACAGCTTTGATCTTTCTATCTATACATTCTATTAAATAATGATAGACGTTACGATCTTAGATCAACCTAACAACTTTGATCTATCACTAAGTCCTTGTACATATCTTACTTGGAAGGACTTTACAAATAATCATGAGCATATACATTAAAACATCAAATCATAATATGCATTCTCCCAACAATCTCTCCCTATTTGATGTTGACATAACCAAGGAGATTTGTTGTCATGATTATTAGTGACTAGATGCATTTGCAGGAAATTTAAACATGACTTAGTATTTCAAATGAAGAAATTTGAAATTTCTAGAGAATAAGCATGAATTTATTGATGAACAAGAGATTTTACATTTTAGCATTACATCAATAGGAAATTAAAGTTTCAACTTATCTCTATTTCTTTGACTTCTTTCGTGGAGGGTTTGCATACTCCTCAGCTCTTCTCTTTCTGCAAGCTTCCTCGTTTCTGGCTAACTCTTCCAGCTCGCTTGGAATTAGTCTTGGATTTTCCTCATGCTTGTACATGAATGCAGGATCTCCAGTTGGCATTCTTATGCGTACAGTAGACACATCTTGTGAGCTGGGAGTTGACTCCTGACGGCTTAATGGTATAGCCATTACAATTCCCTGTTGATCAGATCGTTGAGTCTGACTGTGGAATTGTCTTGCAGGAGGGCTTCGTGATGCTTGAGCTTGATATTGTCCTCTTCCCTTTTCTTGAGTTTCATTACCTCCTCTGCCTCTACCTTGTCCTTCTTGAACTCCTTTCCCTTTATTCTCCCCCTTTATGTCAGCAACAAGGGTTCGAATATCTGCAGATATTCGATTAACTCCTTGGACAAGCTCGTTCAGTTGGCTCTGTGTCTGAGCAATGTCCTCTCGACTTTCCTTGATCTGTTTTTCAGATCTAGCTTCTTTGTTTTGGAGGGCAGTGAGAACAATGTCATTCTGACGTTCCTGATTGACATAGGATTTCTGGAAGTCTTGGACTAAGACTTTCAAGTTGATTATGTTCTCCAGCATAAGTTTATTTTGAACTTCTGGATTTTACTGCATTTTAAGAACAGCCTCTCTTTGCTTGGCAGCTATCTGGAAGTGAATCTCATCTCTGTCCTTCATACTCTTAAGAATTTCTTGGATAATTTCCCTCAGCTTCTTTGTAAGCTCAGTGTTCATAGTGCCAGGAAAATTGTTTGTTGATGTAATCATTTGATTCAGCCGGATATGGATGAGATCGGAGTGAGATTCCAGGTTGTCTTCTATATTCTTGATCATGTTCTTGGTCGCTTCCTTCAAGTCATCCTTGGTGGGCAGGTTCGAGAGAGTATCATCGGTTTGAGGATTGTTGATTAGAGGGGTTGTTTGCTGGGATTGATCTTGCAAGTTGTAAAGAGAAAGATCAAGACTAAAGTAGTCATTTGATGAGGAAGATGGTATATTGGATGGAGGGGCCTGAGGTTCAGTGTGTGGACTATAGGGCTCTACGATATCTATTTGGGACTCTACGACTGGGCTAGAGTCAGGGATCATAGAGATGGTGGTTTGTGGGAGAAAAGTAAGGTTGACTTCATTTGTTTCTTCAGTCACATAATTTTGGGATTCTGTAACTGGAAATTGATTGAGTGGATGAAGAATCACTTCCAAACACCGAGAAAATTCATAGAATTGACTGAATGAAGATGATGGCAAGTGATTAACTTTGAAGAGATCAAGGATAGTCAGTACCTCAAGTTTATCCTTGGATGAAGAATGGTCGATGAAGCGCTTCTTCTTGGCAAAGTTGACTTTCCCTGGGAATCCATGAGCCAGAACTGAGATGGCTGGATACTCTTTGAAGCTCCAGAACATGTGATCCCATGAGTTCAGGATTTGAGCTTGATGGTATGCCATCATGGGTAGGTAAGAAAATATTTGATTGTACATATAGCTTCTATATCCACCTTTACCTATACCAGTGATTTCGAGCTCATCATCATCATCATCATCATCATCTTGTTCTTCTTCTTTGTTCTCTTCTGAGGATTCCATTATCTCAATGGTCTCTGGATGGTCTTGCACTGGTTCATCTTTATTTTCTGCAGGGACCTCTTCTTTTGCCATGTGGATATCATGAGGCTCCCCCTCATCATGATCATCTTCTTGTAGGTTTAGAAAATCCCCCTCAGTTGGAACATTTTCTTGAGAGTGCAGAAACTCCCCCTCAGCTGGAGCATCTTCTTAAGCTGCAGACTTCTCCCCCTCAGCCGGTGTATTCTTTATCATGAGAATTTCAGGGGTCTCCCCCTCAACTGGAGCACTGTCCTCTTTATTTTCTTGGGACAGTTCTTCTTCTGCAGCCACACTCTTAGCTTCCTTTTTCAGCACCTTTTAATTTTCAAGAATGTACTTCTTGACCAGCTTTCTCCTTGATTTGCTGGATTTAGCCACAACTTCAGGACTCTCTTAAGTCTTAGCTTTGTCTTGTTGAACAACTATTATACTTGAAGCAGCTACCTCCTTTTCTGCACACTTGGTCTTGTCTTAGTGAGCAGCAGAGACTCTACGATAGAGGTGACTGATGGTCTTTTGGACTTATGTCCAACTTTGTTCTTCTTTAGGATCTTTGATATGGTGGCTTGATCCTCATCAGCTTCATCTTGCTGTTGCTTCCATCTCAGCAATCTCAGAGTCTCTATATCAGAGGACTCTACAGGAATATCAGTTGTAGATCCTTGAGGCTCTTCTATATGTCTAGCCCTTAGCTTCCTCTTGCCCTTACTTTTTCTGGAAAGGGCAGAGGGTTCTCCCTTGTTGGCTCCTCCTTCTTCTTCAACTTCCCTGACAACAGACATGTCCCCTGGAAAGCCTGCGTCCTTTAGTTCCCCAGTTCTTTCGCTGGACTCTGTCATCATTCGGACATGCTCAGCAGGGTTTCTCTTCTAATTTTCAAAAAACTGCTGGGTCATTCTTCGATTTGGGTTGATGGCTTTTCCCTCTTCATCCCCAATTTTGTCACCAAGTGGAGATTGCAGAATGATACTTATGATCCGCCCATACAGCATCTTTAGAGGGCTTTTTGATTTCTTTGAGTTGACGATCCACTTGCCGATCCACTCGAGTAATACAGCTCCATAGTTGAGTTGTATGTCATAAAACATGGTCGTCATAAGCTTAAGTTGAGCTTCATTCACTGAGTCATGACCTAAGCTCTTGCAGCATATACATTTTCCAATAATGTCAGCTAAGAACTCGTACCTTTGTGGGAACTCCTTCTTTTTGTATCCTTTTACAGAGGGGTTTTTCTTGTGATGCATTTTCCTTAGTCCCTCTTGGAAGTTTATATTGTCTAAGAATGGGTGCCCTTCATTCTTAAAACCTAGGGCCAGATTGAAGTCCTCTTCCCTTAGTCTCATTTCTACTCCCTTTACTCGTGTAGTGATGGTGTTGTGTTCGAACACACTATTCTTATAGAACTCCTTCACTAGCTTGGGATAGATGAGTGTATCGGTGCTCAACGCCTCTTCGAGACCTGCCTTCTTCAGTAGTGCTAGGGTCTTGTGAAATTTTGGTGGAGCAGTTTTAAACTCATCAAAGCAGTCTGTAACCTGAAACCACATTAGAAGCAGCCATTGATTCTGTAGTTGGAGGTGAGATATGACTGAGCTTTCTGTTGATTTAGGGTTTTTCTTTGAGAGAGAGAGAGAGGATGAAAGAGATAATCTTTTGAACTTCAGATTTCAAAAACATAATTTCAATTTGTACTTGTAACTTCCCTCTCTCTATTTCACTTAGTGGGACAGGTGTCGCCTTTTGCTTGGTTATACTATTTTGATTGTGTAGGAATGTACTGATTTGCCCTTTGTGTCTTCAGAGCTGAGGTGTCCTTAGGAGGACTACGATCGTTGAGATAGTCTTATGTTCGTTGAGTCTGTCCTGCGATTGTCGAGCCTGTCCTACGATCGTCGAGTATGTCCTACGATCGTTGAGTCTGTCTGCCAGTCATTGAGTCTGATCAGCATTCTTTGAGTCTGTCCTACGATCGTTGAGTCTGGGCTACGATCGTTAAGGTAGTCGTCTTTTCAGCTCTACGATCGTGGACTTTCTTTGATTATATCTACGATTTTGAGTTCAGCCTTTATATATTTCATGGTTAGCACAATCTAAAGCATATATTTCATGATTGAAGATTTAGCATGCCTAGATCACTTATTAACTTATTAAATCTGGATTCATCTAGTGGTTTTGTAAAAACATCAGCAAGTTGATTTTCAGTAGGGATATATTGTAATGATATAGTTCCATTTTGCACATAATCCCTAATGAAGTGATACCTTATTTCTATATGCTTGGTCCTAGAATGCATAACAGGATTATGTGTTATTGCTATGGCACTTGTGTTATCACAGTGTATGGGTATAGACTTGAAATCAAACCCATAGTCAGCTAGCTGGTTTCTCATCCATAAGATCTCGAAAGGCACAAGAATGCCAAAGAAAGAATATATTCAACCTTCCAAGATTGAAGTAGACATTGAGTTTTACTTTTTGCTAAACCAGGACACAAGTCTGTTTCCTAGCAATTGACAAGTGCCACTGGTACTCTTGCTATCTATTTTGCATCCTGTAAAATCAACATCTATGTATCCTATTAGTTCAAATGAGGATTCCTTGGGGTACCACAGCCCCAAGTAGGGTGTACCCTTGAGATACCTGAAGATCCTCTTTACAGCAGACAAATGTTACTCTTTAGGGTTAGCCTAAAATCTTGCACATATGCATGTTGCAAACATTATGTCTGGTCTACTGGCAGTTAGGTATAAAAGAGAGCCTATCATACCTCTGTATTGAGTGATATCAATACTTTTACCTTTCTCATCCTTGTCAAGCTTGGTTGCAGGAGCAATTGGTGTTTTCATGGGAGAGGCTGATTCCATGCCATACTTCTTCAGTAAGTATTTGATGTACTTGGCTTGGTTTATGAAAATTCCTTCTTCAGTCTGTTTTACTTGCAGTCCAAGGAAGAAGTTCAGCTCACCCATCATGCTCATTTCAAACTTGCTCTGCATTGGCTTAGAGAATCTCTTGCATAACTTTTCGTCAGTAGAACTAAAGATAATGTCATCAACATAGATTTGAACTAGTAAGACTTTGTCTTTATGCTTTCTAAGAAATAGTGTGGTATCTACTCTACCTCTAGTGAACCCATTTTCGATTAAGAAGTTAGTTAGTGTTTTATACCATGCTCTAGGTGCTTGTTTAAGACCATATAAAGCTTTATCTAATCTATAGACATAATTAGAAAGTGATGGATTGATGAAACCTGGAGGTTGTTCTACATAGACTTCTTCTTGGAGTTCTCCATTTAGAAATGCACTCTTAACATCCATCTGGAAGACTTTGAACTTCATGTGGGTAGCAAAGGCAAGAAAGATTCTGATGGCTTCTAGTCTGGCAACAGGTGGAAATGTCTCATCGTAGTCGATACCTTCTTCTTGAGAATAGCCCTTTGCCACTAATCTTGCCTTGTTTCTGGTTATGACCTCATCTTCATCCATTTTACTTTTGAAAGACCCACTTAGTTCCTATCACAGGATGACTCATTGGTCTTGGTTCTAATCTCCATACTTTACTTCGTTCAAATTGGTTGAGCTCTTCCTGCATTGCTTCTATCCAGCTGGAGTCTTCCATAGCATCCTCTATCTTCTTTGTCTCTATTTGTGACAAGAAGCTTAGATAAATACATTCATTCTGAGTAGCAGCTCTTGTTTTGACTTTGGCACTCAGATCTCCAATGATTAGATCCTGAGTGTGATCTCTTGCCCATCTATTACCGGTTGGGACATATGTCCTAATGCCTTCCTGTCTTAAATCTTCAAGGTCTATCTCTTCTTCTTGGAGTGGAGGCTCGCTGTCTTGCATGGACCTCTCTACGATCACATTCTCATGCTCTACGATTTCACTATCTGGCACTACGATCGTAATGTTGAGCTCGACGACTTCATTCATAGTGTCTGCACTAGCGGTCGTAGTGTCTTGAGGCACTATTTTATCTAAGTCAGTTTCATCAAAGATGATGTGTATTGAGACTTCAACATTCAGTGTCTTCTTGTTGAACACCCTGTAAGCCTTGCTATCTGTGGCATATCCAAGAAAGATCCTTAAATCTCGACTTGGGGTTTGGAATTTTGTCGACATCGCTTTCCATTGTTGAGAATGTAGCATGCACAACCAAAGACATGGAAATAGCTGACACTTGGCTTTCTTCCTTTCCACAGTTCGTAGGGCGTCTTCTTGATCGTAGAGTGTATGAGTGATCTATTCTGCGTGTAGCATGCAGTGTTGATAGCTTCTGCCCAGAAGTATTTAGGCAGATGGGTTGCAGCTAGTAGAGTTCTTCCAGCCTCTATCAAGGTTCTATTCTTTCTTTCAGCTACTCCATTTTGTTGAGGAGTTCGTGGAGCTGAGAAGTTGTGACTGATCCCATTGTATGTGCAGAACATATCCATTTCTGAGAAATCGAATTCTCTGCCATGATCACTCCTTATGGCCTTGATTTTCTCTCCTTTCTCGTTCATCACCAGTCTGAACATCTTGATTAATTCGGAGCTCATTTCATCCTTTGAAGTTGGAAGAATACCCATGTGAATCTGGTGTAGTAAATGCGACTATGACTAGAGAGTATCTTTTTCCTCCAAGATCGGTTGTTGGGATTGGCCTAAAGAGATCCAAGTGAAGCAACTGCAGTGGCTTGTTAATAGAGTTGGCAGTCTTGCTCTTGAATGAGCTTCTGGTTTGCTTTCCAAGCTGACAGGCATTGCATGGCCTTTCCTTCACGAAGTTGAACTTGGGTAGGCCAGATACTAGGTCTTTTGATGCCAGTTTGGACATGCTTTTGAAGTTTAAGTGAGACAACCGTCTATGCCATAGTCAGCTCATTTCTTCATATGCTTTTGCCAAAAAATATATTGTCTGATCTGAGCTTAGTTGACCAAGATCCACTGTGTAGACATTTCCTTCTCTTTTCCCGGTTAGCTTTACAGCAGATGTCTTCAAATCTCTGACTTGACATTAGTTATTGGGGACTGTCACTTGATGACCCTTGTCACAGAGTTGGCTGATACTTAGAAGGTTGTGTTGAAGACCTTCCACATAGGCTACTTTGCTGAAAGATACTGCACCATTGCCAGCAGAGCCATATCCTCTTGTCTTGCCCGAGTCGTTATCTCCAAAGATGACTGAGGGACCCTCCTTTTCTATATAGTTAGATAGTAGAGCTTTGTTCCCTGTCATATGCCTCGAGCATCTACTGTCCAGATACCATGTTGAGGTCGTGGAGCTCTTTTCCTATCAACATAATTGAACCTTCATTTTGGTACCCATATTTGCATGGGTCCTTCATTGTTAGTGCCTTTGGGGACCCAAATCTGTCTAATCTTGGGTCTCACATGCATGGAGTTATAATGACATTTTGTAGCCCTATGACCGTATTTATTGCATATGAAACATCTATTATGATGCATACCTGTGTGTGCATGATGATTCATCTTCCACTTGGACTCGTGTGGTTCTTTGGTTAACCTTCTGTTAAACTGATTCTCTTTCTTTCACGTGTCCTTAGGTTTCATAAACAGTGATGAGTGTGCCTTACCTCTACTATACCTTCCCAGTTGATTCGTAGAGTTGGTCTTACTTGACTCTACGATTCTTCGAGGTTGGTGAGTAGAGATTGGGTTATTCTTCTCCTTTATTAAGCCCAGGCCAGCGTGAGATCCTTTACTTCTCTGAGTATAACTAGAAACAGTAGAACAAGGTTGAACTGGCTTTTCCAACTGTGAGGATTTCACAAAGGCAATGCCTCTACCAAAACTTGAGGCATTACTAGTGCTAGTTTTTATTGTCTTTTTCACACAAGGCTCTGAGATGAATTCCCCAAAGCCTAGACCTGTTCTGTCGAATGTGCTTCTCTGACTAGAGAGCAAGCAGTCCATGGACGATGAGGATTTATTCCATGCAGAGATAGTCCTCTCTAGATCCTCAACTTTAGAGGTTAGAATAGACTCTCTTTGTGCATTGAGTGTGTTTGTCTGTTTTAAAGTTTCATTCTCAGCCTCAAGGTTGGAAAGAAGATTAGTACTTAGAAGGGTTGTTTCAAGCTCTTCTTGAACTTTATTCTTCTCCTCTTGAAGAAGTGAATGATCTTTAGACAAGACTCTGAACCACTTCATGTATTGATGTAGATCAGTGGTTATGCCATGCAGTACAGTTCTTAAGTCATTCATGTCTACATCAGGTGAGTTGAAATCAAATACCTCATCAAGACTTACATTATGTATGTTGAGGCTTTGTTTGTCCTTTGCATGTTTGGCCATTAAGCATGATTGGCCATTTGTGGTTCTTCTTCATCTCCTGAGTCGACATTTGAGTCATTATCCTGAACCACTCCACTTATCCTCCGTACCTACCGTGCCTTTGTCTCTTTTCTCGAGGCCTCTTGTTTCCTTTATATTCCTTCTTTGCATGTGTTTTCTTCTTTAGTTCTTCTTTGATAGGTTTGTTGCGATTTGGGTGGCGATGAAGTGGCGGGCTTTTTGCGATTGTAGCATAGGTCATTCATTTGCTCCTAATCACGTAATTTTAATTGACCTTCTTTGGCTTGCTGATTCTGCCTTGTCGCATGAACCTTCTTAGTCTCTTTACCAGCATAGCAAAGTCATCATCATCAGAGTCAATCTCAGTGTTGAACTTTGATGCACTTTCAGTTGCCTTGAGAGCAACACCCTTATCCTTCCTTCTTCCTTCTGATAAGGTTTCAGCACGTTGGGTCAGCTCCAGTTCGTATGTTAGGAGATTGCCATATAGTTGTTGAACTGTCATCTCGTTGAGATTCTTTGACTCTCTTATTGCAGTGGTCTTGGCATCCCACCTACTTGGTAGGGCTCTCATGAACTTTATGGTCAGATCTTTGTTAGGATAGACCTTTCCATATGCTCGTAGAGAGTTGAGCAGGACGTTGAATCTTTCATAGGTGGCAGTTACATTTTCTCCTTGCACATGAGCGAACATTTCGTATTGCTGTGTTAGAAGAGACTGTTTGTTCTCTCTAACTTCTTCAATTCCTTCGTCAATGATCAGCAGTGCTTCCCAAACTTCCTTAGCTGTTTTACTGTTTACAACATTTTCAAACAGATCGTCCTCTAAGGATTGGAACAGGATGTTCTTAGCCTTCTTATCAAGTTGGACAACTTTCTTCTCTGTGTCTGTCCATTCTTCTTTAACTTTAAGTTAAACTCTGTTTGGATCGTCATTGGTTGGTGCAAGATTTGTTGGTATATAAGGCCCATTTTGAACGGTCTCAAATAGATCTTCATCTATTGAGTCCATGTATGCTTGCATCTTGACTTTCCAGTTTGCAAATTTATCCTTGTTGCACATTGGTGGCTTGCTGCCTCCCCCGATCCTGGATTCGCTTGGTACGAGTGTCATTGGATCTACTAAAGTTTGTAAGCTGTAAAATAGAACCTTCTCTGATACTAATTGTTAGTTCCTAGTTGGCACAATAGTTATCTAGAAGGGGGGGGGGGGGGGGTTGAATAGATATTTAAAAATCTTTTCGTTTTAAACTTGTTCTTTGATAATGATTAAAACTTAGTGGAATAAATGTTTGTTTTAATCTTCTTTACCTAGCAATGGAGTAATGAGGGTGAGGCAGTTATGGCAGTTATAACAGATATAGCAGTTATGATATGAATGTAAATGACACAGTCGTTTTTAAGTGGTTCAGAGCACTTAAAGATCCTAGTCCACTTTTTTACTCAACGAGTAGGATATCCACTAAGGATGTCTGTTACAACTTCTGAATCACACAGATTCCTTCTAGACTAGCAGTCTAGGAACTTCTTAGTTCACTCTTGAACTCTTCAAGTCCAGCAGACTTGGCTTTCTTATAGTTCACTACGAACTCTTCAAGTCTAGCAGACTTGGTACTCTTCTTCAGTTGGTTGATAATGTTGTGTTCTTGATGGTTGCTACTCAGTTGCTGTGTAAGCACTTGTTCTAAAGAACTGAGTAGCTGAGCAAGCTTTGCAATATCTTAGATCGTAGAGTTGAGCTTGAGAGAGATGTTCACGTTGTTTGTTCAATGCTTGCTTTGTTCTCTCTCATCTGTCTGATCTGCATATATGTGATCTTGAAAACTATCCGTTGGATTCATCCATTGAGGCATTAAATGCATTTGACTTTTCTGATCTTTGATGGAGACATTTCTCGCATCTTCCGAAATCGCATTCGCGCCTTGACACGCAGAGATCGCTCTCACTTAACACCTGAAAAGGTGTTTTGTCCCTCTTACCCATGGTACTATCCTTAGCTTCTTCAATACGCTTCTTTGTTGCATACTAAGGATATTTCATATACTCTGGGATTGATGAGTACTGCAGCGTCTAGAATCCATTTCTCATATGTTGAAATCTACCTTTACACAAATCATGAGGCTCGACATTTTCTGACATAAGACAGATGCTCTACGATTCAAATCATGATACTCTACGATTCAGATCGCAATGACTTGTTGCCTTGGTGCTTGATCTGATGCTATCATTAGAGAGCACTACGATTTCTCTTAAACCCTTGCACACTACGATCTTCACTTGCTCGTGTTGTTACTCTACGTTTCCGAGAGCACACTACGATCGTTAACTTGTAAACTCCACGTTTCCTTCAGCACACCACGATCGTTGAGTTTGCTCGGCAAACGTTGGGACCACTCTACGATTTCTGAAGAGTCCCTTCAAGGCAGGCACACGCTACGATCCATTAGGCTCTACGTTTTTGCCTTGACTTCTGCAATGTTGATCAGATGATACACTACGATTTCTTCGAACCCTATCTATTACATCTCAAGATCAACCTAACAGCTTTGATCTTTCTATCTATACATTCTATTAAAGAATGATACACGTTACGATCTTAGATCAACCTAACAACTTTGATCTATCACTAAGTCCTTGTACATATCTTACTTGGAAGGACTTTACAAATAATCATGAGCATATACATTAAAACATCAAATCATAATATGCATTCTCCCAACACTCAACTCTACGATCTGAGAAATAGAAAAGCTTGCTCAGCTACTCAGTTCTTTCGAACAAGTGCTTAAACAACAACTGAGTAGCAACCATCAAGAACTCAACATCTACCAATCAACTGAAGAAAAGTACCAAGTCTGCTGGACTTGAAGAGTTCTAAGTGAACTGTAAGAGAGCCAAGTCTGCTGGACTTGAAGAGTTCAAGAGTGAACTAAGAAGTTCCTAAACTGCTGATCTAGAAGGAATCTGTGTGATTCAGAAGTTATAAAAGACATCCTTAGTGGATTTCCTACTCAAGGAGTAGAAGAGTGGACTAGGAGCTTTAAGTGCTCTGAACCACTTAAAACGACTGTGTCTTTTACTTTCATACGATAATTGCTATATCTGTCATAACTGCTATAACTGCCTCACTCTCATAACTCCACTACTTCGTAAAGGAGATTAAAACAAACATTAATTCCGCTAAGTTTTAATCATTATCAACGAACAAGTTTAAAACGAAAAGATTTTTTAAATATCTATTCAACCCCCCTTCTAGATAACTATTGTGCCAACTAGGAATTAACATAATTTTTGAAAATGGCTAAAAAGAAATTCAGTGATATCAATTTTTCCTCTTTCCCCCAAGTACAAGCCTTCTTCCATCAATTCAAATGTTTAAAAGTACTCATTTCTTTTGGTTATTTCATTAAAGACCATTAACCAACATCCAAAATAACCAAATGCAGAGGAAATAGAAGCAAAGATATAGACATGGTCAGAGGAAATCAGTGGAAGAGAGAAAATGAAATTAACCTTCATGTTTGGCTCTCGTTCCGTTGTCTCGGTGTTTTTAAAAAATTATGTTTTTAAAAAAAATCTATTTTTTTAAAAAAGCTGTTTTTTGAAAAAATTCTGTTATTAAAAAAGTTCCGTTTTAAAAAAAAAACTGTTTTTAAAAATTGTATATTTTTAAAAAAATTCTGTTTTAAAAAAAATTCTATTTTTTAAAAAATTCGGGTTTTTTTTTTAAAAAAATCTGTTTTTAAAAAAATTCTAATTTTTTTAAAATATGTTTTTTAAGAAATTCTGTTTTTAAAAAAAATTATGTTTTTAAAAAAAATTCTATTTTTGCCAAATAATCAAGATGGTTAAATCTTTTAGTTGAAGAAGAAAAGATATTTTGATTTTTTTGTTATTGTTTTATTTTATTATGTTTTTGTTATTTTTAAAATGTTACTTTTTTTTATTTTAAAATCTGTTTTTGATTTTTTTTGCCACATAAGCAATATTTTTTATTTTTTTTGCCACGTCAGCGCCACGCAGATAAAAAATTAACGTCTGTCAACTTTTTTTTAACGGAATGACCCAATTTAAAAATAAAAATTAGTTCAATGAGTTAATTTAAAAACTTAAAAGTTCAATCGGGTATTTAATAAAACGTGTCAACTTCAGTGGCCATATCATTAGTTTTGCCAAAAGTTTACTATTCCGTTAAGTATGTTGACTTTGGACGGAATTTGCAACGTAAGCTGCTGACGTGTAATAATTTTCTAATGTGGCACAACTCAGTCCCATGTGGCTTCATCATATAGAAATGGAGGAAAATTTACAAATGTAATAATATAAATGTACATAAAACGCAGCTTTTTATAATAAAAAACAAATTTTTTTAATGAAACTAATATATATATATATATATATATATATATATATATATATATATATATAAAAAAAAAAACAACGCTCTCTCTCTCTCTCCTTCTCCTTCTCCGTCACAACAACGCAATTTTATTTTATTTTTTATTAAAAAAGCTGCGTTTTAAATATTTTTTATTAAAAAAAATTGTGCTTTTTTTATTTTTATTAAAAAAAACTGCTACTTTTTTATTTTTATTAAAAAATATCGCATTTATTATTTTTTTATTTAAAAATTTAAACTTTATTTTTTTAAAAAGCTGTGTTTTTTATTTAATTTTATTAAACATAATTATTTTTATTTAAAAAACTACGTTTTATTTTTTTTTTATTATGAAAAAAAAATGTCCTTTTATTTTTATTAAAAAAACTGCATTTTTTCTTTATTTTTATTAAAAATAATGATTTTTATTTTAAAAAGCTACGTTTTATTATTTTTTTTATTAAAAAAAGCTATGTTTTTTTTAAAAAGCTACGTTTTATAAATTTTTTTATTAAAAAAACTTCGTTTTATTTTACTTTTTTATTAAACATAATTATTTTTATTAAAAATAATTGCGCTATATTTTTTAAAAATCAAACTGCGTTGTTGTGACGGAGGAGAGAGAGAGCGTTGTTTTTTTTAATAAAAATAATAATTATTATTTTTATTATTAAAAAAAACTGCGTTTTTGTTATTTTTATTAAAAAAATGTTGCGCTTTTTTTTATTATAAAAAAACTGCCCTTTTTTATTATTATAAAAAAACTTCCCTTTTTTTTATTATTAAAAAAAACTGCGTTTTATGTACATTTATATTATTATATTTGTAAATTTTCCTCCATTTTAACATCATGAAAACCACATGGGACTGATATGTGTCACATCAGAAATTTATTACACGTCAGCAGCTTACGTGGCAAATTATGTCCAAAGTCAACATACTTAATTAACAGAATAGTAAACTTTTTGTTAGTAAACTAAAGTTCAGTGAGTTGACTGTAAGAAAAAAAAGTTCAGTGACCCATTTATAAGTCGACCTATAGTATAGTGACCTGGAAAATATTTAACCCCTAATAGCTTAAATAGTAAAACTAATGCTTCAAGAATGCTTCTATGCTCAACTGTAATAGGTTTTAATATAACTTATAAATCATGATGGATTCTATAGGAGCAAAATCAGTTCATTGTGACTAATACAAAGAGATGATTATGATTGGTTAATCATGCTTCTAATGATGTTTGCATACTAAAATTGGTGTCTAAAAGACCAAACCTTGAAGACTAAATATAGAAAGTCTAAAATAGAATTTTTTAAGATGAAAAATAACTCAAAATAGGGCAGCTGGACCTGTTTGAAACATGCCAGAACATGCCACAGTTTTGAGAGTTTGAATGGCTAGTTTAAAGGCTTTGTTGTGAACTGTCAATGTGTAAACTGAGCTATGCCATCCGGATGCAAGCTATACATGTGAAATGTTATGTAAATAACTAGTCCATGTCTATATGTTGCATAATCATGCTAACCTTGAGAATCATGTTGTTAAACCATGTTCTTATGGAATTTAAAGCCTATTAAGGGCTATTTTGAACAAATAATTTAAAATCTTGCACCCTTAAGTTTTAAGCCATGAATATAAAGTATATAGCAATTAGATGATGTGATAATGTTTAAAATTGAAGGCTTGGGGACTATTATGATAATTTAGTGTTAAACCATGCTCAAAATGCTTTTAATGGACTGTTTTGGGTACTAGAAAGACAATTAACTGTTACAAGTATGTAATGTATGGAATGATTATGTTATAATGGTATTTTAAGGATTGCTTAAAGGCCTAGAAGTTCCATTAGTCTTGTTATGGAACTGTTTGAGATTTAATAGCCAAAACTGTGTTCATAAAGAACTATTATGGTTAAATTTGGCCACTAATGTTATAAGTCAGTAAAGGCTACTTACACTGCCTATAAATGACATTTGAAAGTTGACATGTAAGTTAGTTGAGATCTAACTTATGTGTGGCTCAAATTCATATCTAAAGACCAATGAAAGTAAGCTTTAAAATAGTAATTAACACCTAAATGAAGAACCATCACACCTGGACTATGTAGACATGTTTCAATAGTTATAATATGGCATAAGTAAGCTTCACAAGCTAAAGAAATCAAGTCTAAACTACTTTGAGCATTAGACTTGTTAGAAATCACCTTTTAAGCCAAAAATGGACTATTTTGTGTAATTTTGAATACATTGTGACGCCCCCAAAATTAGGTATACATCACCCATTCTGAGTAGCCAGATACATGGTACAAAATTCAAATATAACTTCATTTATACAACTCTTGAACTGTCGTATAGAATACGACCACATATAATTGTGAGTTTTAATACAAATGTGTGTAACTCTCATGGTGCCTCGACCACAACCTTACAATGGTACTTTACATAAAAGTATAGTCAAAAACTGTTTTAGAGATTAAAATCTTTGGGAAGTGCTCAAGGAAACCTTCATACATGGGAGGCCATGCGTCTAGGTTATGATAGATATCATATGTCCACAGAGTTATCCTTGGTTGTCCCAAAAGTCCCCAAAGAAAAACAAGAAGATTACTATCATCTTCTTTCCAATGGTGAGTCTTCTCTTGACATAGAAATATATCCGTTGTCTCCAAGTGAAAATTATATTTCAAATAAACTCCAAGATCATATAGGTAGTGCTCGTAGATATATTCAGCAAGTGGATGTGCACAACCATGTCTTATGAGAACACGAGGTTGTATGTCATTAGACATCTTATATGATAGTGGCAAAACACCCTTCCAAAGTTGGGTTCGCCTTACCCTATTTGATTCACCAAATATAACTACTAAATGATGTATAGAATACAACACACTTTTTCTATCTTTGTTTAGGGAGAACCTCCACGCCTAGAGACCACTGCTCTATTCTCCTGTTATCCCCGCTCGACCCTTAAGAACACTCTTATTACACGAAAGGAATTGTGAAATGCAGAAAGGGTGAGCACAACTAGCCCGATAAAAGAATATCATGACTAAAGCTAATTTACATCATCAATAGCCTTCATCATTAATAAATCGAGATTTAGAACATATGGTAGATGATAAAACTTTTCAATCATAGTTGCAGCCGAACGAGCAATCCATTAGAAGAGTCAAATAGACTATAAGGTCTATTATCTTCTCCATGTTAAAAGTCCACCAACAATGTTTTATCCTCAGAAAATAAATCAGCAGTTCACATCCACAATCATATGAATAACTCATAATCATAATTGTGGTTCTAAATTCCTCTTAAAACCGGGATTGAAGATAATTTTCATCACCTATCTTCACCTGAAACATCAAAAATCATGGTTATACCAAATCAGAATTACTGCTCATAACCATACTAATAAATTCATCTTTGCATTACGGCCAAAGATATTCATTAACAATTCATCTTTGCACTACATGCCAAAGACATACAACTGTATTTTAGAAGAGTCAAGTAGAACATGATATCTATTATCTTCTACGAATTAAAAGTGTATAATAAATATTTTATCGCTGAGACTCAGCTTAATAAATAATCCACATCATCGAATCACCCCTGCACTACGGCCAAGGATATTCGTTAATATCACATCCATGAATTTATATTTCATCGCTGAGACTCAGCTCGATAATCAATCCATATCACTAAATTATCCATGCACTACGGCTAATGATATTCGTTAATATCACGATCACGAATTATCCATGCACTACGGGCTAAAGATAATCGTGTTTTCATCAACGGTCATGATCATGCCATAAAACAATTCATCTTTGCACGCTTGGCCGAAGAGAATCCATAGCCATAATCATACCAAAAACTGTCCATCAATGCACTACGGGCCAATGAGGACTTTTTCTACATCATTTGTAATATTACGATCATGATTATCTTAAATAATCTCTGGTCATAATCATACCAAGTCCATCATGCACTTTCTGATAGAAGATGACTTTCAACACAATATAAGCATGAAGATGATGACAATGATATAAGAATCAATCAAATGAGATAAAGGATAAATTTTAAACATTTATAATACAATTTATCCAGCATTCAATAATAACCAAATGTTATCAATCACTTAATAATCTCATAATCTAATATCATCAATATTATAACAATATTTTAATCATTTCTTAAACTTATAAATAATTTATTTCAATTGTTTACACTTTATCAAATAATGCATTTAATCATTCAAAAATGATATACTCATAAGATTTCATCATCAATGATCAAATCCCTCATCAAAAATCTGCACATACCCTATATAGGATTCCCAAGCCATAAAATCCTATTTTCCAATTTTATTACTTCACATAACATATTTAATTTATTTACTCATAACTAGTTCATTTTCATGAAAATACCAAATCAGTCCCAAAAATATTTCTTTTCTGGGATTTAGCAGAATATAGTCCCATCTTGAACATATATTTTTCTCAGAAATTTTAAATTTCATTTACTATTTTTCATATGGCTAAAACTGTCGAATATTTAGACATTTATCATAAATTGTACTTTTGTCCAAAAATTCCGATATTTACAGGGTATACTCCTGTTATATACATGTACTCCCAATAAAAATTTTACCAATTTTGGAGTTAACTACAAGGAGTTATAAGAGTTTACTTTTAAAATAGTCTTTTTTCATAAAATCCATAACTCTTAATCTATACATCCAAAAATCGCCATTTTTGGACACAATCTAGAAAACTCATCAAATTATCATTTCAAATTTTTCCAGAATTTTTGAGGGTCGGAAAAATTATGAAACTGCCCCTGGCAGAAACCCTTTTTAATGAAAATACTATTCGTATGAATACGAAGGATCATTTACCATGCATGCAGTAATCCACATAGACAGGTTATTTCAACAAAATAATAAAGAATGGAACCAGGTCATGCATAAACGCACAGACAGGATATTCCAACAGAATACTAAATAATGGAATAACAGAAGAATTCACCAGGCATGCGATAGATCGCACAGACAGGTTATTCCAACAGAATAATAAATAATGGAACCAGGTCATGCGTAAACGCACAGACAGGATATTCCGACAAAATAATAAAGAATGGAATAATAGAAGAATTTCACCATGTTTGCAGTACTTCGCATAGACAGGTTATTCCAACATAATAATAAAGAATGGAATAACAGAAGAATTTCACCATGTATACGGTAGTCCGCGTATATATGTTATTCCAACAGAATAATGAAGAATGGAATAATAGAAGTTCTCTTCATGAATAAGAAAGAAAGAATACCCCTTACAAGTACAACAAATAATATCTCTTACGAGTACAACAAATAATATCCCCTACCTTAAAAAGAAAAGTATTCCGACTGGTAGGGCGGGAATAGACTTGAAGAAAACTTGCACTATTTTCTACGCTCAAAGATTTCTTAAACTCTAAAGAAATACGCTCGAGATTACAGAAGAAGAACTTTCTCTATAGTTTCTCTCTCTAGAGTTTCAGTGAAATCGTAAGAAATAATGAAGGAATGAGCTTCTATTTATAGAAGAATGGACTGAATAGTAACTAATTCATGAACGATCCATATTGATTTACTTTTAATCGGACGGTCCATATTGATTTAATAAAATATTCTAATAAAACAAAATATTTTAAATAAAATATAATATATTCTATTTATAATCTAATAAAACGAATAACTTTATAAAAGTATTGTGTTTTATATAAAAGATTTTACTATCTGAGCCTTTATCTGAAACACTATGCATAATAGAATATTATATATTCTATTTATAGTCTAATAAAATAAATAACTTTATAAACGTATTCTGTTTTATATAAAAAGATTTTACTATGCAAATACTATGTAGACACTATACAAACACTATGCATAATAGAATATCATATATTCTATTTATAGTCTAATAAAACAAATAACTTTATAAAAGTATTCTGATTTATATAAAAAGCTTTTCTATTTTATTACATTAATAATACTAATAAAACAAAACTCATCATCATTATTATTATTCACACTATTAATCGACCAGCTCGTTCCCAGAAAAGAGGGGGCTTTCCAATAAGGATTTCTCCCTATTGGCGCGCAATTAGGTGACCAAACCTCTCATTGGCAGAACTTCTAGACATCGTTAATATTGTAAATGTGACGCCCCCAAAATAGGTATACAACACCCATTCTGAGTCACCAAATACATGGTACAAAAAGCAAACTGCAACTTCAATAATACAATTGTCGTGCAAAATACAACAACACATACTTTGAGTTTAAATACAAATATTGTCTTCTAGAAAATATCCACACTCAAATAAGTCCTCATTACAATTATTCAAACACTATTTTACATAAATAGTGAGGACTGCTAAAACATCATTCTAGAACCATCACTCCATACCCCGACTAGATACTGTTATGTTCTCACCTCCTGAGAAGAAAAATGGAACAAAAAGGAAAAGGGTGAGCTCAACTAGCCCAGTAAAGAATATTATGACTAAGATAATATACAACAAATTATCATTAGTTTTCAACAGGGAAAAATATAATAAAATATAATAGACAACAAGTTTTAGATCAACAACTGCAGCGGAAACAACAATCCATTACACTACAAGAAAAACCTCTATCAGCGACCAAAGTTTTCAGCGACCGCACTATTTGGTCACTGTTAATGGTAATAGCGACGGCCATCTGCGACCGGTATTGTTTCTAGTCGCTAGTTTATATCGGCGACGCGTCACGATCATTAATAAGCTCATTGCTAGATTGAATTTCCCTCCCAAAATTTGGTGTGAAATGTTGGCGCGAATGTGTTTGGCGACCAATCCTTATCAGCGACCGCTAACGCATTAATCGTCATTAAAATTAACGGCCGCAATGATCGCAGATGATGATCATTGATCCTCTTAAACATAATCACGATCGGGGCATTATTCGACGAACAACAAGAAGAAAGAAAAGAGGAGAACGGAAGAGGAGAAGAGGAGAAGGGGAGAAGAGAAGGGGGAGAGAAATTGAAAGCTACCGCGTCGCCCATCTAAAAAACTCAGGTATTAACTACAAATTTTTCATCTACTTCAATAATGTTCTCTCAAATCAGAACTTTTGTAAAGTATTGTTAGTGTGATTTTTATGAATTTGTTACCTATGATAGCTGAATAGTGTAGTGAATAGTATGATGCTACAATATTTTCATCTTGTTCAATAATGTTTCTTTCTTGTTTTTATTTGCATTGGTTTTGATTTGGTGATGTGAGAATCAATATCTTTGCGCAGGAACCATAAGGATTCTTGCTTATTTTGTGATAAATTTAATCCGATGGCTAGGAAGTTATGAAGTGTTTGGTTTAAGTTATATTTTGGTTTACTTGTATTGTCATATGCAGATTAATAGTTCAAGTACTTAATGTTAAATAAATTTTGCATGTAGTTTTCAGTTTTTTGTGTTTCTCTAAATAGGTTAGAAATGTATATTAAGGAGAAGGTCCATTCCACATGTTGATCATACCGGGACTTGAGTGATTAGACTAGCACCCTATTTATTTTATACCATGACTGAAGTTCAAATTACCAAAAGTGGTACACATGTACTCTTTTATCTTACACTAGTTATTTATAAATATTAATAGATAAGTTCTCTATGGATGAGTAGTATTACAAATATTCTATCAAAGATAATGTACTAAAAGTTTTTCCAAATACAATAAAAAAGAGGGAATTGATATTACCACATGGAAAAATGTAATAAAAGTTTTCAAAATACAATAAGCGATGCGTAATCACAAGTCTCCATCTTAAATAGATTATCATTGCTTGAATCTTCATCATGCTCATCCTCAATATCATCATCCTACAAGTAGTACCTAATACCCAAGTAAAATACAATTATACCACAGAGCATTGCATTGATAACTAATTAATTTTTCTAAAATGAAAATTAAAAAACCATCCATCCATTATTGAGAGTTCAAAAGCACTTTGAAATAAATTATATAGGAACATGAAGTTTTTTTAGTTTGAAAGGAAGAGATACTTATATTACATGATGAACAAAAAGTTTACAAAAGCAACCAACTACTGAAACACATACAACAACAACATTACGGAAAAACCACACACAACTAGCTCACTAAACAACAAGACATTCTAACAAGTAACAACCCGAAACCCACGAACACTAGCACACTAAACAACATGATTATGCTTTTACTTAATTTGTCTTTTCTAAATATATATGCAAGCATCCTGCGGATCAATTCTTAGCATTTGAAAGTTACTTGTGCCATATATGTGGCCTTTTATCTCGACCTATATAGGGAGTCCTTACAGGGCATTTCTAATATTTTAGCTATCATATTGTCGATTCTTGACCTTGGTACTAGCATTCTACGTCTTAGGTGTATATATATATATATATATATATATATATATCCTTATAAGTTATACTAACTTATAACCTCAATTAATAAGTTAGTAATTAGTTATTATGTTATTGTTGTTTTTTTTGATCTATTGCTCTATACACAATCTTGTGGTTTTCTTTCCAAATTCAAGTATAGATTGAATGTCGTTGAATTATAACTCATAAATGTTTATTCATATTTGAATAAATCCTCGCTTAGCTCAAATTAATAAACTATGTTTGTAGTAATGCGTACCAGTGGGAAAATTAATGTGCATTTATAATTGTAACCACCATTTGCACTCGTAGTTAAGTACACTTACTCTACATGGCAATTGCCCGATTAACTACTCCACATATTCTTCTATTCCTTGAGACTCTCTCACTTCACTTGAATTATAAAATTATTATTATATTTTTATTTCATATTTACCTCTAAGATTTATAAGTTGGTCATTTAATTGTGGTGCAACGACAAACTTAAAAATATTGATACTATCATCAAAATAAAAGATCTTTTTTTTTTGTGGAATAAAATAATTTGACAAGTAGAATTCATTTTGTGAAAAAAGTATATAGTATTTGTTAATAAACTTTATACGTAGGTTTCAACTTTTTTCCTTTCTAAATCTGTACCCAATAAGTATATATAAAAGTTTGAGAAATCACATTTGATCTTGGATAAGAACATAAATTCCTTTGAATTGTTGTGTGTGTTTTATATATATATATATATATATATATACACACTCACTCACTAGATTGCCATTCTTTTTGTTGTTTGTTTATTGTTTATTTGTAGTAAGCTCCAGTTTGTCTCCGGTTTACGTATATTTCGATCATGTTCATGTATATTTCATAATTATCATTATTGTCCTTTTCTATAAAATGTATGTTTAGTTTTACATGTATTAACAATTACATGTACCTTTCATTTATAACTCATATTAACATCCTATTTTTTTTATAGATGTCTTACGAACTGCGGCAGAATGAAAAGCTTGAGTTGGGTGGGGCCCCTAATCATGTCTTAGAAGGCCAAACAAATTCGGATGATCGCATTTTATATATCTGAATCCGTCTTCCTCCGAGAGAAACACGTAAGTTAAACATCGTGTATATATATATAAGGGTTTAATATTAATTTGTTATAAATATAGTAATGATTTAAATGCAAGGGTTTTAATATAAATTATTGTATATTGTAGTGATTTTCAAGATAGTAAAATTGTGAAGTGCATTTCACAATTATACTTCTGAAGCCTGCTACGCCGGTGATTACGTAAATGACACACCTCTAGCCCATAAGGATCTGATTTAAATTTGAATTTCGGTATATTTTTTATCACTCGATAGGTAATACATAGTTAATCAAATAATATTGTTTAGTAATATAACAGATTTTAATATTATTATTGTTGTTTTATTTGCGAAAGCGGTATAGATGGGATGACGCTTGACAAGCATCGATTATTGAGACACTATTACGCGTAAATCGCCATCCGAACTAAAGATAATTTGAACAAGGAGCGACAAAAAGCCACCTTGCAATCTTTGAGATTGACCATCCGGGCGGGGTGAGCAATATATGCGTGAGCATAGCCCACAGTGGTCGCATGACCCATATAGGTGCGGATGTGTGACCGATGGAGAGTTTGAGGCGGGTCGAGAGAGCGCGCATGCTACGCCTCGAGCAGATCCTCGAGTGTATTAGGCAGCGAGAAAGGCAAAAAGCCGCGTGTCGAGGCGGCGGTATATCACAATTACAACACACATTCTTTGCCGAGAATGCGTATGTTATGTTCTGATAATCTTTTGTAGCTAAAATATCATATGTTTACATAATAATATGAGAAATGAATTGTAGGAGTCTCGGTCTCAAAAATCAACCTATCAATTGGTTGGATGTGTATGTAGCCACCGTGATGGTGCACTGCTGAGAAATTTGTTTAGATAAGCGATAATAAGTTCACTTTATCCTAATATGTTGTTTATAAATTGTGACGACCTTTTTAGTATTTTTTTTTAATTTATTTTAAACTATTTAATTGTTCATCTTCCGGCGGGACACTTATAAGGGCTTAATGAGCAGCGCTATCACGAAGGCACCCGTCAAAATCGATTGATCAAGAATTATGGGAGAGCGTCCATCGTGAAGAAAAATTATGTCAAAGGCCAAGGACAAAGGCGGCGCCCGACCATCAATGGCACAGGCAGGCTACTGCCACCCGAGTCTACATACAGTCGTCGAGGTTATCCGACCTATCATACTCCTGGCTTGTTGTGTTAGAAGCGATCTGTCGAGGATCGTGATCTTCTTAAATATCTTGGGCGGAGCATCTGCAGTCTCTGAGTCTGATGAGTTGGCGGAGCGAAGCGGCGGCGGCAAGCGGCGTGCGAGGGCGGCGACGGCGGTAGCAACCTATATATATATAGGCGGTATATATATATATATATATATATATATACGTTTATTAATATAGCTACATTGTCATATATGTTTATAGTCTACGAGTCGATGTCTTACTTATATATAACATATATGTTTTATTACTTTGTTAATTACAGGATCCTAATTTGGATGATCCATGAATAGCGCTTTAGACTTGTTTTTTTAGATTTTTAAAGCCTTGTACTCTTTTAGATTCATTATTTGGACAATTGTATTGGTTTATATGGATGTTTATGATATCAATTGTATTGTGTTGGATGGATGTTTTGTATTGTATTTGATGAATGTTTATTCATGGATGAATGTTTTGTATTGTATTGGATGGATGTTAATATGGATGCTTGTTTATATATATTCTTTGTGTTGGGATTGAAAAGCAATACAAAGCGCGAGTTATTTTGGGAAATCAATAAAGCAGTAAAATTATTATTAAAAAAAAAAAAAATCGGCTGACGCGTGTAGTCGGCTTATTGTCCGTCATTTTTGCGTGTGCCACGTCACACCAGACGAATGACTCGGCATCGTCGAATAAGCGGACGATGTCGATTATTAAGTCTGATCGCTAATTATTCGGTCACTATTGTTAGTCGCTGATGTCCTCCCAGCGACCAGATTATCTGCGACTAGTATCGGTGACCAAAAAGCGATTCATTGATATGTATCTTATAATCGACCGTCACGATCGTTGATATCTGATCATTGATAAGTTTTTTTGTTGTAGTGTTAGAAGAGTCAAGTAGAGAATGAGTTCTACTATCTTCTAATATTTAAAAGTCCATCATCAATATTTTATCCCTGTAATAACAATCAATATACATCTTTAATTAAATATTCATCTTTGCACTTACTGAGCCAAAGATATTCATTTGTTTCACCAAGTTGGTCATGTTCATCTCAACACTGTTCATCTTTGCACTACGGGCCAAAGATATTCATCAATTAATCATTCATCTTTTGCACTACAGCCAAAAATATTCAATAATATCATCATTTAGGGTTTGAGAATGATGAAAAATATTTTAAAGAAAACGAATCCAATGGCACGGAAGGAAAAATAGTAGGGATTAAGTATAACAGTTTATCCAAGATCAATAATACTTCATAATAACCAATTATGAAGCGCGAATTCAAAAATAAAGATCAAAACATGAATACAATCAAAGATAGTAACCATAATAGACATCTTGGACAAAAGGAAAATTTTCATTTTTCGATGAATATTGTCGTATTCGTAAATAATAGTCTTAGTATCGTGAATAGTAACCCAAACACAAAAAGTTTCAAATTTGATAAAAAGTTCAAACCAATATTTCGGCATAATGATATTGAAGAAAATAATATCATTTAAGAAGAAATAACACCCCTTACCTCAAAATAACGGTACTTCTGATCGGAATATCGGATAGAAAGCCGAAGGAAACTTGTACCGAACAGCAACTCTCAAAGTATATAAATACTCACAAAAATATGCTCGATAATCTAGAAAGAAAGAAAACTTATTTCTGGTGTGATTTTCAATTCTAACCTAAGCGTCTATTTATAGGAAAATGCTAGAACGCCATAGCAGACTAAAATAATAAAATATATTATTTCTTTTTCTTTCTTCCACGCATGTACTAAATTGAAAATCTAGACCAACCACCTTTGAACCAATTTCCAGCAGCCCATGTGTATTCAACACAAGTGGGTCCCACCTATAATTTAATAAAAATTATTTTATTTTTTTTGAAACTTGATAATTCATAGAAAATAGCCCGTTTATCGGAAAAATACTGAATTTTATGTCCATTACTGCTTTGAAATCGAATTCTCTACAACTTCTGAGACGAAAGTTTTTCAAATTCTAAACCAAAATATCCGAAATCCACAAACGGGTGATTTTAATACTCCTTAGATAAAATCATGATAAAACACCTCGGATTAATTCCTTCATTTTAACCACAATAAATATATCCAATATTTATATCCACATAAAATAAATATTTTCTTATCATATGAATCAATAATTAATTATTAACAAATAATATTACATAATCACATTTATAATGACCAGTAATTCCGGGAAAGATGGGGCTTTCGAATAAAGATTTCTCCTTCTTGGCGCATGATTAGGTGACCAAACCTCTCCTTGATGTAACTTTCTAGACATTTCCAATAATGCTATCTAATAATATTATTCAAATAATATGAATTATTGATCCGATAATGGGAAATACATGCGGTGACAATTATTGAAACAATAATAATATAAAATATCAACGCATCAATTATTGAATCAATAAAATAAAATATTGAGCATTAACTCACGTAACAATTATTGAGTAGTGCCTTCTACGTAAGGATCAATAATTCATCAATCTTGCAATGCAATCTGGTGTCTTCTTTATGCGACCCACGCGTATTACTATATTTTAACCACCAGGTATTCCAACAGTGTTAACGGTAACAATTACGCCGTTATTTATAAAACTCAAACTTTATCGTTTTCTTCATCAAGCGGTTATCCGTTATGGGGCCCACAAATGGGCTGCAAAATCGTATGAATATTCCAAACAGAGAGATATTCCACGACCAAACGAAAAATTCCCAAACCTGATGAATATTTTATAACCACTTGCTTTATTTTGCAAATTTTGCACATTTCACCCATAACCAAAGTATTATATCAAATTATCACTTATTATTCACAATAATAAATAGAGGAAATTGATTTTTATTTATAATAAGTTGGGGTCTTCTGACAAATAATAATCTTAATAACTTTGTCATCTCAATTATTGATATAATAATATATAAAATATAAATGAATAATTGAATCAAATAACGTGAGATCTTATCAAAAGAATTCTTGTAGTAATAATTGAACAAAATGAGTGACTTCTCACGTAAACATCAATAATCAATACTGTGTGTGCTACTACGCAACGGGGTGATATTCTTTGTACTTTACTACTTAGGAGTAGTTCAACGGTTTTAACGGTAAAACTTCCGTAGTTATTTTCATAAAAAATATTTTTATCGTTTTCTCAATCCGAATGAATAATTTCGTTGTGGGGTCCACCAATGATTGTCTTAAATCGCATACGGATATTTCCTGACAAAAAGAATATTCCTCGATTAATTGAATATTCCACGATACAATGAATATTTTATATCAACTTGCTTAGTTTGCAAAATTTTCACATATTACCCTTAACTTTAAACTTTTATCAATTTAACTATTTACCAAAATAGAAAAAAATTGAATACTTTTATTCCATAAAATTTGGGGTCTCACATACATGAACTTGTATGACTATAATGAAGATCTCATAAAGTTCCTAATACATGCTTGTGATGATTCCTAATCGATGTCATGACCAAAAGCTAGTAAGAAAACCAAGTTAGGATCTATTTTTCAAGCCTAAAGTGAGCTTGGATATGTCAAAATTGGCTAGATGAGAAAATAAAGTGTGGTGATGCTAAAAGTATCCTTAAGTAAATAAAATACACATGCCTAAACTATCCAAGTAGCCAAAACTAGAGAAAAATAGAAAAGTGTCAAAAATAGTTTTTGCAAAAGTTAGAAAATAAATTCGATTTGGGGCCTTTGTTTTGACAAGCTTAAATGAAATGAATAAGAAACCTAAAACTTGATTAAAATACATTAATTTATGGTCTAGAAGTAGGGCCAAATGTTTGAACCAAGAACTTAACCCATAAATTCAAACAAATCACCAAACTAGCCTATAAAATCAACAAAAGCTACAGATTCTACATATTTTCTTAGTGTAAAATTGAGATTTTGCCCTTTTACTTAAAACTCAATTTTGACTCCTTATAGAAGTGAGTTAGATGTATTCTAGGCTATTCCATGTGTTGGAATGTTAATGTATACAAGAACTTGAAAAATTAGTATGTAAAAGCTTAATTAAGGCTTTGGGTTTGAAATTGAAAGCCATATGTATGCATAGATAAGTCAAGGGAATGCTAAAACTAGTCTTAACAAGTAATAATTCAAGTGTTGGAATGAATTCAAGTGGCCAAAAATGAAATTGGCAAGAATGGACCAAAGTTATATAGTAAAACTAGAAACTATGATAAATGACTAGTTTGGGCATCAAGAGGCATAAAAGGGTTCTTAAGAACCTAAACCATTACAAAAATACCTTGGTATATATTCTAAAAGTGTGTCCAAATTCATGTTCAAAAGCCTAATAAAAAATTCATAAAATCATCAAAATAGCCTTGAAAATCATAAAAAGCTGAAGTTTTAAAAGCGTGTAAAAGCTTTACCCATTTGGGGCATTTTTTGAATTAATTAACTTGATAGTTTTAAAGACCTAAACCATGGATAAAATACTTTTCTATGAGGTCTATAAGATTGCATAAATGAGAAACTAAAAAGGCTACTATAGAAATCGCCATCCGAACTAAAGATAATTTGAACGAGGAACGACAAAAAGCCACACTGCAATCTTTGGGATTGACCATCCAGACGAAAGGTGAGCAATATATGCATGAGCATAGCCCACAGTGGTGCGCACAACCCATATGGGTGCGGATGTGTGACCAATGGAGAGTTTGAGAGTCAATCAAGAGGCGCGTGAGGCGCCCCCTCGAGCGAGATCCTCGGTGTATTAGGCGGCGAGAAAGGCAAAAGGCGCGTGTCGGGCGACGATATATCACACAATTGCAAACACATTCTTTGCCGAGAATACGTATGTTATGTTTACAATAATCTTTTGTAGCTAAAATATCATATGTTTACATAACAATATGAGAAAATGAATTGTAGGAGTCTCGATCTCAAAATCAACTATCAATTGGTTGGATGTGTATGTAGCCACCCGTGATGGTGCATACGAAATTTTTTTAGATAATGATAATAAGTTCACTTTATCCTAATATGTTGTTTATAAATTGTGACGACCTTTTTTAGTATTTTTTTAATTTATTTTAAACTATTTAATTGTTCATCTTCCGACGGGACACTTATAAGGGCTTAATGAATGGCGCTATCCCAGAAGGCACCCGCGTCCGTCGATTGATCAAGAATTATGGGAGAGGCGTCCATCGTGAAGAAAAATTATGTCAAAGGCCAAGGACAAAGAGCGGCGCCCGACCATCGATGGCACAGGCGGCTCGCCACCCGATCTACACACGATCATCGAGTTATCCAGCTATCATACTCCTGCTGTTGTGTTAGAAGCGATCTGTCGAGATCGTGATCTTCTTAAATATCTTTGGGCGAACATCTGCAGTCTCCGAGTCTGATGAGTTGGCGGAGGCGATGGCGGCGGGGCAGGAGGCGGGAGCAGCGAGGAACAACACGGCAATGAGGCGGCGGTATATATATATATATATATATATATATATATATATATATATATATATATATATTTATTGTATAGCTACATTGTCATATATGTTTATAGTCTACGAGTCGATGTCTTACTTATATGTAACATATATGTTTTATTACTTTGTTAATTACAGGATCCTAATTTGGATGATCCATGAATAGCGCCTAGACTTGTTTTTTTTAGATTTTTAAAGCCTTGTACTCTTTTAGATTCATTATTTGGACAATTGTATTGGTTTATATGGATGTTTATGATATCAATTGTATTATGTTGGATGGATGTTTTGTATTGTATTTGATGAATGTTTATTCATGGATGAATGTTTTGTATTGTATTGGATGGATGTTAATATGGATGCTTGTTTATATATATTGCTGTGTTGGGATTGAAAACAGTATTAAAGCGAGTTATTTTGGGAAATCAATAAAACAGGAAAAATTATTATAAAAAAAAAAAACATCAGCGACCGCATGTGGTCGCTATTGTCCGTCGCTGCCACGTGTGCCACGTCACACCAGACGAATGACTCGTATCGTCGAATATAAGCGATGATGTCGGTCGCTAAGTCGCGATCGCTAATTATTCTTTAAGCTATTGTTAGTCGTGATGTCCTCCGGCCGGATTATCTGCGACTAGTATCAATGACCGCGATCCATTGATCATGATATGTGTCTTGACCGTGTCTCACGATCATTGATATCTGATCGATGATAAGTTTTTTGTTGTAGTGTTAGAAGAGTCAAGTAGAGAATGAGTTCTACTATCTTCTAATATTTAAAAGTCCATCATCAATATTTTATCCCTGTAATAACAATCAATATACATCTTTAATTAAATATTCATCTTTTTTGCTTTCTGGGCCAAAGATATTCATTTGTTTCACCAGTTGGTCATGTTCATCTCAACACCTGTTCATCTTTGCACTACGGGCCAAAGATATTCATCAGTTAATCATTCATCTTTGCACTACAGGCCAAAAATATTCAATAATATCATCATTTAGGACTGAGAATGATGAAAAATATTTTAAAGAAAACCGAATCCAATGAGACGAAGGAAAAATAGTAGGGATTCGTATAACAGTTTATCCAAGATCAATAATACTTCATAATAACCAATTATGAAGCAGAATTCAAAAATAAAGATCAAAACATGAATACAATCAAAGATAGTAACCATAATAGACATCTTGGACAAAAAGGAAAATTTTCATTTTTCGATGAATAGTGTCGTATTAAGTGAATAGTCTTTTAGTATCGTGAATAGTAACCCAGAGCACAAAAGTTCCAAATTTGATAAAAGTTCAAACCAATATTTCGGCATAATGATATTGAAGAAAATAATATCATTTAAGAAGAAATAACACCCACTACCTCAAAATAACAGTGCTTACGATGGAATATCTGATAGAAAGCAAAGGAAACTTGTCTTACCGACGACAACTCTCAAAGTATATAAATACTCACAAAAATATGCTCGATAATCTAGAAAGAAAGAAAACTTATTTCTGGTGTGATTTTCAATTCTAACCTAAGCGTCTATTTATAGGAAAATGCTAGAACGCCATAGCAGACTAAAATAATAAAATATATTATTTCTTTTTCTTTCTTCCACGCATGTACTAAATTGAAAATCTAGACCAACCACCTTTGAACCAATTTCCAGCAGCCCATGTGTATTCAACACAAGTGGGTCCCACCTATAATTTAATAAAAATTATTTTATTTTTTGAAACTTCAGTAATTCATAGAAAATAGCCCGTTTATCAGAAAAATACGAATTTTATGTCCATTCTGCCTGAAATCGAATTCTCTACAACTTTACAGAAGAAAGTTTTTTCAAATTCTAAACCGAAAATATCCGAAATCCACAAACGGGTGATTTTTAATACCTCCCTTCCGATAAAATACTGATAAAACACCTCAGTATTAATTCCTTCATTTTTAACCACAATAAATATATCCAATATTTATATCCACATAAAATAAATATTTTCTTATCATATGAATCAATAATTAATTATTAACAAATAATATTACATAATCACATTTATGACAACCAGGCCATTCCCAGGAAAGATGGGGCTTTCCAATAAAGATTTCTCCTTACTGGCGCGCAATTAGGTGACCAAACCTCTCCTTGACAGAACTTTCTAGACATTTCCAATAATGCTATCTAATAATATTATTCAAATAATATGAATTATTGATCTGATAATGGGAAATACTGTGCAGTGACAATTATTGAAACAATAATAATATAAAATATCAACGCATCAATTATTGAATCAATAAAATAAAATATTGAGCGAGAATTCATCTTGAACAATTATTGAGTAGTGCCTTCTTACGTAAGGATCAATAATTCATCAATACTGTGCAATACCGTGTGCTACTGTGCAACCACGCGTATTACTATATTTTAACCACCAGGTATTCCAAAAGTGTTAACGGTAACAATTACGCCGTTATTTATAAAACTCAAACTTTGTCGTTTTCTTCATCCGACAGTTATCCGTTATGGGGCCCACAAATGGCTGCGCCGTCGTATGAATATTCCCCGACAGAGAGAATATTCCACGACCAAACGAAAAATTCCCCGACACAATGAATATTTTATAACCACTTGCTTATTTTGCAAATTTTGCACATTTCACCCATAACCAAAGTATTATATCAAATTATCACTTATTATTCACAATAATAAATAGAGGAAATTCGATTTTTATTTATAATAAGTTGGGGTCTTACAGCAAATAATAATCTTAATAACTTTGTCATCTCAATTATTGATATAATAATATATAAAATATCGACAATAATTGAATCAAATAACGTGAGATACTTATCTGAAGAATTCTTGTAGTAATAATTGAACAAAAGCGAGTGACTTCTCACGTAAACATCAATAATCAATACCGTAGTGTTGCTACTATGCAACCACAGACGTATTCTTCGTACTTTTACTAATGAGTAGTTCAACGGTTTAACGGTAAAACTTCCGCCGTTATTTTCATAAAAAATATTTTTATCGTTTTCTCGATCCGACAATAATTTAGTTGTGGGGTCCACCAATGATTGTCTTGAGTCGCATTTGGATATTTCCCGACAAAAAAGAATATTCCTCGATTAATTGAATATTCCACGATACAACGAATATTTTATATCAACTTGCTTTAGTTTGCAAAATTTTCACATATTACCCTTAACTTTAAACTTTTATCAATTTAACTATTTACCAAAATAGAAAAAAAATTGAATACTTTTATTCCATAAAATTTGGGGTCTCACATACATGAACTTGTATGACTATAATGAAGATCTCATAAAGTTCCTAATACATGCTTGTGATGATTCCTAATCAATGTCATGACCAAAGCTAGTAAGAAAAACCAAGTTAGGATCTATTTTTCAAGCTTAAAGTGAGCTTGGATATGTCAAAATTGGCTAGATGAGAAAATAAAGTGTGGTGATGCTAAAAGTATCCTTAAGTAAATAAAATACACATGCCTAAACTATCCAAGTAGCCAAAACTAGAGAAAAATAGAAAAGTGTCAAAAATAGTTTTTGCAAAAGTTAGAAAATAGTCGGGTTTGGGGCCTTTGTTTTGACAAGCTTAAATGAAATGAATAAGAAACCTAAAACTTGATTAAAATACATTGATTTATGGTCTAGAAGTAGGGCCAAATGTTTGAACCAAGAACTTAACCCATAAATTCAAACAAATCACCAAACTAGCCTATAAAATCAACAAAATCTACAGATTCTACATATTTTTCTTAGTGTAAAATTGAGATTTTGCCCTTTTACTTAAAACTCAATTTTGACTCCTTATAGAAGTGAGTTAGATGTATTCTAGGCTATTCCATGTGTTGGAATGTTAATGTATACAAGAACTTGAAAAATTAGTATGTAAAAGCTTAATTAAAGGCTAGGTTTAGAAATCAAAGCCATATGTATGCATAGATAAGTCGAGGGAATGCTAAAACTAGTCTTAACAAGTAATAATTCAAGTGTTGGAATGAATTCAAGTGGCCAAAAATGAAATTGGCAAGAATGGACCAAAGTTATATAGTAAAACTAGAAACTATGATAAACAGACTAGTTTGGGCATCAAGAGGCATAAAAGGGTTGTAAGAACCTAAACCATTACAAAAATACCTTGGTATATATTCTAAAAGTGTGTCCGTAATTCATGTTCAAAAGCCTAATAAAAAATTCATAAAAATCATCAAAATAGCCTTGAAAATCATAAAAAGCAAGTTTTAAAAGCGTGTAAAAGCTTTCCCATTTGGGGCATTTTTTTTGAATTAATTAACTTGATAGTTTTAAAGACCTAAACCATGGATAAAATACTTTTCTATGAGGTCTATAAGATTGCATAAATGAGAAACTAAAAAGGCTACTATAGAAATCGCCATCCGAACTAAAGATAATTTGAACAAGGCAACAAAAAAAGCCCCTTGCACAATCTTTGGGATTGACCATCCAGAGACGAGGTGAGCAATATATGCATGAGCATAGCCCACAGTGGTGCGCACAACCCATATAGGTGCGGATGTGTGACCGATGGGAAAGGCTGAGAGGCTGGGTCAAGAGCGCAAGACCCCCTCGAGCAGATCCTCGGGTGTATTAGGCGGCGAGAAGGCAAAAGGCACGTGTCGGGGCGGCGATATATCACAAATTGCTGACACATTCTTTGCCGAGAATACGTATGTTATGTTTACGATAATCTTTTGTAGCTAAAATATCATATGTTTACATAACAATATGAGAAATGAATTGTAGGAGTCTCGGTCTCAAAGTCAACCTATCGATTGGTTGGATGTGTATGTAGCCACCGTGATGGTGCATAAGGTCATTTTGTTTAGATAAGCGGTAATAAGTTCACTTTATCCTAATATGTTGTTTATAAATTGTGACGACCTTTTTAGTATTTTTTTTAATTTATTTTAAACTATTTAATTGTTCATCTTCCGACGGAGGACACTTATAAGGGCTTAATGAGCAATATCCTGAAGGCACCCCGTCCGTCGATTGATCAAGAATTATGGGAGAAGCGTCCATCGTGAAGAAAAAATTATGTCAAAGGCCAAGGACAAAGATTCGCGCCCGACCATCGATGGCACGTAGCTGACTCGCCACCCAGTCTACCACGATCATCGAGGTTATCCGACCTATCATACTCCTGTGGATGTGTTAAAGCGATCTGTCGAGATCGTGATCTTCTTAAATATCTTGGGCGAGGCATCTGCAGTCTCGAGTCTGATGAGTTAAGCGGAGCCGATGGCCCGGCGGCGGCGGCAGCGAGAAGCGAGGCAGGAGCAACACGACAATGGAGGCGGTATATATATATATATATATATATATATATATATATATATATCGTTATTAATATAACTACATTGTCATATATGTTTATAGTCTACGAGTCAATGTCTTACTTATATGTAACATATATGTTTTATTACTTTGTTAATTACGGGATCCTAATTTGGATGATCCATGAATAAGCGCTAGACTTGTTTTTTTAGATTTTTAAAGCCTTGTACTCTTTTAGATTCATTATTTGGACAATTGTATTGGTTTATATGGATGTTTATGATATCAATTGTATTATGTTGGATGGATGTTTTGTATTGTATTTGATGAATGTTTATTCATGGATGAATGTTTTGTATTGTATTGGATGGATGTTAATATGGATGCTTGTTTATATATATTCTTTGTGTTGGGATTGAAAAGCAATTAAAAGCGAGTTATTTTGGGAAATCAATAAAACAGGCAAAATTATTATTAAAAAAATCATCGTGATCGCGTGTATTCGCTATTGTCCGTCGTCATTTACGTGTGTGCCACGTCACACAGACGAATGACTCGATATCGTCGAAATAAGCGACGATGTCGGTCGCTAAGTCGATTAAGCTAATTATTCTATCATTATTGTTAGTCGCTGATGTCCTCCCAGCGACCAGATTATCTGCGACTAGTATCGGCCGACCAAAGCGATCGCCGATATCGTATGTCTTGACCGTATCGCGATCGACGATATCTGATCATTGATAAGTTTTTTTTGTTGTAGTGTTAGAAGAGTCAAGTAGAGAATGAGTTCTACTATCTTCTAATATTTAAAAGTCCATCATCAATATTTTATCCCTGTAATAACAATCAATATACATCTTTAATTAAATATTCATCTTTGCACTACAGGCCAAAGATATTCATTTGTTTCACCAGTTGGTCATGTTCATCTCAACACCTGTTCATCTTTGCACTACGGGCCAAAGATATTCATCAGTTAATCATTCATCTTTGCACTACAGGCCAAAAATATTCAATAATATCATCATTTAGGACTGAGAATGATGAAAAATATTTTAAAGAAAACGAATCCAATGAGACAGAAGGAAAAATAGTAGGGATTCGTATAACAGTTTATCCAAGATCAATAATACTTCATAATAACCAATTATGAAGCAGAATTCAAAAATAAAGATCAAAACATGAATACAATCAAAGATAGTAACCATAATAGACATCTTGGACAAAAAGGAAAATTTTCATTTTTAGATGAATAAAGGTCGATTCGTGAATGAATAGTCTTAGTATCGTGAATAAGAACCCAGACACAAAAAGTTTCAAATTTGATAAAAGTTCAAACCAATATTTAAAGGCATAATGATATTGAAGAAAATAATATCATTTAAGAAGAAATAACACCCCTTACCTCAAAATAACGGTACTTCTGATCGGAATATCGGATAGAAAGCCGAAGGAAACTTGTACCGAACAGCAACTCTCAAAGTATATAAATACTCACAAAAATATGCTCGATAATCTAGAAAGAAAGAAAACTTATTTCTGGTGTGATTTTCAATTCTAACCTAAGCGTCTATTTATAGAAAATCTTTGAAACATACATGCATGAGACTAAAATAATAAAATATATTATTTCTTTTCTTTCTTCCACGCATGTACTAAATTGAAAATCTAGACCAACCACCTTTGAACCAATTTCCAAGCTGACCCATGTGTATTCAACACAAGTGGGTCCCACCTATAATTTAATAAAATTATTTTATTTTTTGAAACTTGATAATTCATAGAAAATAGCCCGTTTATCGGAAAAATACTGAATTTTATGTCCATTACTTTTGAAATCAATTCTCTACAACTTTACGACGAAAGTTTTTTCAAATTCTAAACCTAAAATATCCGAAATCCACAAACGGGTGATTTTAATACCTCCTTTAGATAAAATCTTGATAAAACACCTCAAAGTATTAATTCCTTCATTTTTAACCACAATAAATATATCCAATATTTATATCCACATAAAATAAATATTTTCTTATCATATGAATCAATAATTAATTATTAACAAATAATATTACATAATCACATTTATGACAACCGAGGCCATTCCGGAAAGATGGGGCTTTCAATAAAGATTTCTCCTTATCTTGGCATGAATTAGGTGACCAAACCTCTCCTTGACAATGAACTTTCTAGACATTTCCAATAATGCTATCTAATAATATTATTCAAATAATATGAATTATTGATCGATAATGGGAAATCTTCATGCGGTGACAATTATTGAAACAATAATAATATAAAATATCAACGCATCAATTATTGAATCAATAAAATAAAATATTGAGCGATAACTCTTCGTAACAATTATTGAGTAGTGCCTTCTACGTAAGGATCAATAATTCATCAATCTTTGCAATACCGCAGGTGTCTTCTTTGTGCAACCACGCAGCGTATTACTATATTTTAACCACCAGGTATTCCAAAAGTGTTAACGGTAACAATTACGCCGTTATTTATAAAACTCAAACTTTATGCGTTTTCTTCATCCGGCAGTTATCCGTTATGGGGCCCCACAAATGGTTTAGCTGGCAAATCATATGAATATTCCCCGACAGAGAGAATATTCCACGACCAAACGAAAAATTCCCCGACACAATGAATATTTTATAACCACTTGCTTATTTTGCAAATTTTGCACATTTCACCCATAACCAAAGTATTATATCAAATTATCACTTATTATTCACAATAATAAATAGAGGAAATTCGATTTTTATTTATAATAAGTTGGGGTCTTACAGCAAATAATAATCTTAATAACTTTGTCATCTCAATTATTGATATAATAATATATAAAATATCGACAATAATTGAATCAAATAACGTGAGATACTATACAGCAATTACTGTAGTAATAATTGAACAAAACTGAGTGACTTCTCACGTAAACATCAATAATCAATACCGGTGTGCTACTATGCATACTGACGGACATTCTTGTACTTTTTACTCTTAAGAGTAGTTCAACAGTTTTAACGGTAAAACTTCCGCCGTTATTTTCATAAAAAATATTTTTATCGTTTTCTCAATCCGATGATAATTTCGTTGTGGGGTCCACTGATTATGTCTGCCGTCAATTTGATATTTCCCGACAAAAGAATATTCCTCGATTAATTGAATATTCCACGATACAACGAATATTTTATATCAACTTGCTTGGTTTTGCAAAATTTTCACATATTACCCTTAACTTTAAACTTTTATCAATTTAACTATTTACCAAAATAGAAAAAAAAATTGAATACTTTTATTCCATAAAATTTGGGGTCTCACATACATGAACTTGTATGACTATAATGAAGATCTCATAAAGTTCCTAATACATGCTTGTGATGATTCCTAATCAATGTCAATGACCAAAGCTAGTAAGAAAACCAAGTTAGGATCTATTTTTCAAGCCTAAAGTGAGCTTGGATATGTCAAAATTGGCTAGATGAGAAAATAAAGTGTGGTGATGCTAAAAGTATCCTTAAGTAAATAAAATACACATGCCTAAACTATCCAAGTAGCCAAAACTAGAGAAAAATAGAAAAGTGTCAAAAATAGTTTTTGCAAAAAGTTAGAAAATAGGTCAGTTTGGGGCACTGTTTTGACAAGCTTAAATGAAATGAATAAGAAACCTAAAACTTGATTAAAATACATTGATTTATGGTCTAGAAGTAGGGCCAAATGTTTGAACCAAGAACTTAACCCATAAATTCAAACAAATCACCAAACTAGCCTATAAAATCAACAAAACTGCAGATTCTACATATTTTTCTTAGTGTAAAATTGAGATTTTGCCCTTTTACTTAAAACTCAATTTTGACTCCTTATAGAAGTGAGTTAGATGTATTCTAGGCTATTCCATGTGTTGGAATGTTAATGTATACAAGAACTTGAAAAATTAGTATGTAAAAGCTTAATTAAGGCTAGGTTTAGAGAGTCAAAGCCATATGTATGCATAGATAAGTCAAGGGAATGCTAAAACTAGTCTTAACAAGTAATAATTCAAGTGTTGGAATGAATTCAAGTGGCCAAAAATGAAATTGGCAAGAATGGACCAAAGTTATATAGTAAAACTAGAAACTATGATAAACAGACTAGTTTGGGCATCAAGAGGCATAAAAGGGTTGCTTAAGAACCTAAACCATTACAAAAATACCTTGGTATATATTCTAAAAGTGTGTCCAGAATTCATGTTCAAAAGCCTAATAAAAAAATTCATAAAAATCATCAAAATAGCCTTGAAAATCATAAAAACTGAAGTTTTAAAACGTGTAAAACAGCCCATTTGGGGCATTTTTTGAATTAATTAACTTGATAGTTTTAAAGACCTAAACCATGGATAAAATACTTTTCTATGAGGTCTATAAGATTGCATAAATGAGAAACTAAAAAGGCTACTATAGAAATGTGCCATCCGAACTAAAGATAATTTGAACAAGGAACGACAAAAAGCCCTGCACAATGCTGGGATTGACCATCCAGGACAGGGTGAGCAATATATGCATGAGCATAGCCCCTGGTGGTGCGCACAACCCATATGGGTGCGAGATGTGTGACCATGGAGAGTCGAGAGTGGGTCAAGAGGCGCAAGGCTATGCCGCCTCGAAACGAGATCCTCAGTGTGTATTAGGCAGCGAAAGGCAAAAGGCACGTGTCGGGCGGCGATATATCACGTAATGAAGACACATTCTTTGCCGAGAATACGTATGTTATGTTTACTGATAATCTTTTGTAGCTAAAATATCATATGTTTACATAACAATATGAGAAAATGAATTGTAGGAGTCTCAGTCTCAAAGTCAACCTATCAATTGGTTGGATGTGTATGTAGCCACCCGTGATGGTGCACTTTGAAATTTGTTTAGATAAGCGATAATAAGTTCACTTTATCCTAATATGTTGTTTATAAATTGTGACGACCTTTTTAGTATTTTTTTAATTTATTTTAAACTATTTAATTGTTCATCTTCGACGGGACACTTATAAGGGCTTAATGAGCAAGCGCTATCTTGAAGGCACCCGCGTCCGTCGATTGATCAAGAATTATGGGAGAGGCGTCCATCGTGAAGAAAAAATTATGTCAAAGGCCAAGGACAAAGACGGCGCTTGACCATCCATGGCACAGGCAGCTTTCGCCACCAGATCTACCACATCATCAAAGTTATCCAAATTTATCATACTCCTGCGGTGATGTGTGAGAAGCGACTCTGTCGAGATCGTGATCTTCTTAAATATCTTGGGCGGGCATCTGCGAGTCTCTGAGTCTGATGAGTTGGCGGAGGCGATGGCGGCAATGGCGGCCAGCGAGGGCGAGGCGGGAGCAACACGACAAGCGAGGAGCAAGTATATATATATATATATATATCGTTTATTGTATATAGCTACATTGTCATATATGTTTATAGTCTACGAGTCAATGTCTTACTTATATGTAACATATATGTTTTATTACTTTGTTAATTACAGGATCCTAATTTGGATGATCCATGAATAAATACTTAGACTTGTTTTTTTTAGATTTTAAAGCCTTGTACTCTTTTAGATTCATTATTTGGACAATTGTATTGGTTTATATGGATGTTTATGATATCAATTGTATTATGTTGGATGGATGTTTTGTATTGTATTTGATGAATGTTTATTCATGGATGAATGTTTTGTATTGTATTGGATGGATGTTAATATGGATGCTTGTTTATATATATTCTTTGTGTTGGGATTGAAAAGCAGTCTGAAAGCGGGTTATTTTGGGAAATCAATAAAACAGGCAAAATTATTATAAAAAAAAAAACATCGGCTGACCGCGTGTAATCGCTATTGTCCGTCACGTGCCCGCGTGTGCCACGTCGTCACATTTAATGAATCAAAGATATCGTCGAATAACGTGATGTCGATTATTTGAAAAGCGATCGCTAATTATTCGATCATTTATTGTTAGTCGTTGATGTCCTCCCAAATGACCAGTTTATCTGCGACTAGTATCGGTGACCCAAAGCGATCGGCCCGATCGTATAATCTTGACAAATGCTGCGATCACGATATCTGATCGTTGATAAGTTTTTTTTTAGTAGTGTTAGAAGAGTCAAGTAGAAATGAGTTCTACTATCTTCTAATATTTAAAAGTCCATCATCAATATTTTATCCTGTAATAACAATCAATATACATCTTTAATTAAATATTCATCTTTTGCACTTCTGAGCCAAAGATATTCATTTGTTTCACCAGGTTAGTCATGTATTCATCTCAACACTGCTCATCTTTTGCTACGGGCCAAAGATATTCATCGATTAATCATTCATCTTTGCACTACTGGGCCAAAAATATTCAATAATATCATCATTTAGGGCTGAGAATGATGAAAAATATTTTAAAGAAAACGAATCCAATGAGACAGAAGGAAAAATAGTAGGGATTCGTATAACAGTTTATCCAAGATCAATAATACTTCATAATAACCAATTATGAAGCAGAATTCAAAAATAAAGATCAAAACATGAATACAATCAAAGATAGTAACCATAATAGACATCTTGGACAAAAAGGAAAATTTTCATTTTTCGATGAATAGTGTCGTATTCGTGAATAGTGTCGTATACGTGAATAGTAACCCCGACACAAAAAGTTCCAAATTTGATAAAAAGTTCAAACCAATATTTTGGCATAATGATATTGAAGAAAATAATATCATTTAAGAAGAAATAACACCCCTTACCTCAAAATAACGGTACTTCTGATCGGAATATCGGATAGAAAGCCGAAGGAAACTTGTACCGAACAGCAACTCTCAAAGTATATAAATACTCACAAAAATATGCTCGATAATCTAGAAAGAAAGAAAACTTATTTCTGGTGTGATTTTCAATTCTAACCTAAGCGTCTATTTATAGGAAAATGCTAGAATGCATATGGACTAAAATAATAAAATATATTATTTCTTTTTCTTTCTTCCACGCATGTACTAAATTGAAAATCTAGACCAACCACCTTTGAACCAATTTCCAGCAGCCCATGTGTATTCAACACAAGTGGGTCCCACCTATAATTTAATAAAAATTATTTTATTTTTTGAAACTTCAGTAATTCATAGAAAATAGCCCGTTTATCAGAAAAATACGAATTTTATGTCCATTCTGCCTGAAATCGAATTCTCTACAACTTTACAGAAGAAAGTTTTTTCAAATTCTAAACCGAAAATATCCGAAATCCACAAACGGGTGATTTTTAATACCTCCCTTCCGATAAAATACTGATAAAACACCTCAGTATTAATTCCTTCATTTTTAACCACAATAAATATATCCAATATTTATATCCACATAAAATAAATATTTTCTTATCATATGAATCAATAATTAATTATTAACAAATAATATTACATAATCACATTTATGACAACCAGGCCATTCCCGGAAAGATGGGGCTTTCGATAAAGATTTCTCCTTCTTGGTAGCCGCAATTAGGTGACCAAACCTCTCCTTGACAGAACTTTCTAGACATTTCCAATAATGCTATCTAATAATATTATTCAAATAATATGAATTATTGATCTGATAATGGGAAATCTTTAATGCGGTGACAATTATTGAAACAATAATAATATAAAATATCAACGCATCAATTATTGAATCAATAAAATAAAATATTGAGCGAGAACTCATCGTAACAATTATTGAGTAGTGCTTTCTACGTAAGGATCAATAATTCATCAATCTTTGTGCAATCACCGCATTGCTCTTTGTGCAACCACGCCGTATTACTATATTTTAACCACCGGTATTCCAAAAGTGTTAATTGTGTAACAATTACGCCGTTATTTATAAAACTCAAACTTTGTCGTTTTCTTCATCCGAAGCGGTTATCCGTTATAGGGCCCTGAATGGGCTGCTGCGTGTCGTATGAATATTCCCAACAGAGAGAATATTCCACGACCAAACGAAAAATTCCCGACCAATGAATATATTTTATAACCACTTGCTTTTTTTTGCAAATTTTGCACATTTCACCCATAACCAAAGTATTATATCAAATTATCACTTATTATTCACAATAATAAATAGAGGAAATTCGATTTTTATTTATAATAAGTTGGGGTCTTACAGCAAATAATAATCTTAATAACTTTGTCATCTCAATTATTGATATAATAATATATAAAATATCGACAATAATTGAATCAAATAACGTGAGATACTATACAGCAATTACTGTAGTAATAATTGAACAAAACTGAGTGACTTCTCACGTAAACATCAATAATCAATACCGTGTGCTACTATGCAACCAGACGTATTACTGTACTTTTACTACCGAGTAGTTCAACAGTTTTAACGGTAAAACTTCCGCCGTTATTTTCATAAAAAATATTTTTATCGTTTTCTCAATCCGACAATAATTTCGTTGTGGGGTCCACCAATGATTGTACCGTCGTACGGATATTTCCCGACAAAAAGAATATTCCTCGATTAATTGAATATTCCACGATACAACGAATATTTTATATCAACTTGCTTAGTTTGCAAAATTTTCACATATTACCCTTAACTTTAAACTTTTATCAATTTAACTATTTACCAAAATAGAAAAAAAATTGAATACTTTTATTCCATAAAATTTGGGGTCTCACATACATGAACTTGTATGACTATAATGAAGATCTCATAAAGTTCCTAATACATGCTTGTGATGATTCCTAATCAATGTCATGACCAAAGCTAGTAAGAAAACCAAGTTAGGATCTATTTTTCAAGCCTAAAGTGAGCTTGGATATGTCAAAATTGGCTAGATGAGAAAATAAAGTGTGGTGATGCTAAAAGTATCCTTAAGTAAATAAAATACACATGCCTAAACTATCCAAGTAGCCAAAACTAGAGAAAAATAGAAAAGTGTCAAAAATAGTTTTTGCAAAAAGTTAGAAAATAGGTCAGTTTGGGGCACTGTTTTGACAAGCTTAAATGAAATGAATAAGAAACCTAAAACTTGATTAAAATACATTGATTTATGGTCTAGAAGTAGGGCCAAATGTTTGAACCAAGAACTTAACCCATAAATTCAAACAAATCACCAAACTAGCCTATAAAATCAACAAAACTGCAGATTCTACATATTTTTCTTAGTGTAAAATTGAGATTTTGCCCTTTTACTTAAAACTCAATTTTGACTCCTTATAGAAGTGAGTTAGATGTATTCTAGGCTATTCCATGTGTTGGAATGTTAATGTATACAAGAACTTGAAAAATTAGTATGTAAAAGCTTAATTAAGGCTAGGTTTAGAGAATTCAAAGCCATATGTATGCATAGATAAGTCAAGGGAATGCTAAAACTAGTCTTAACAAGTAATAATTCAAGTGTTGGAATGAATTCAAGTGGCCAAAAATGAAATTGGCAAGAATGGACCAAAGTTATATAGTAAAACTAGAAACTATGATAAACAGACTAGTTTGGGCATCAAGAGGCATAAAAGGGTTGCTTAAGAACCTAAACCATTACAAAAATACCTTGGTATATATTCTAAAAGTGTGTCCAGAATTCATGTTCAAAAGCCTAATAAAAAAATTCATAAAAATCATCAAAATAGCCTTGAAAATCATAAAAACTGAAGTTTTAAAACGTGTAAAACAGCCCATTTGGGGCATTTTTTGAATTAATTAACTTGATAGTTTTAAAGACCTAAACCATGGATAAAATACTTTTCTATGAGGTCTATAAGATTGCATAAATGAGAAACTAAAAGGCTACTATAGAAATGTGCCATCCGAACTAAAGATAATTTGAACAAGAACGACAAAAAGCCACGCACAATCAATGGGATTGACCATCCAGGCGAGTGGTGAGCAATATATGCATGAGCATAGCCCACAGTGAATGCGCACAACCCATATGGGTGCGGATGTGTGACCAAAGGAGAGAGAGATTTGGGTCGAGAAGCGCAAGACCGCCGCCTCGAATGAGATCCTCGGTGTATTAGGCGGCGAGAAAGCAAAAGGCGCGTGTCGGGCGGCGATATATCACCATTTGCGACACATTCTTTGCCAGGGTACGTATGTTATGTTTACAGTAATCTTTTGTAGCTAAAATATCATATGTTTACATAACAATATGAGAAAATGAATTGTAGGAGTCTCAGTCTCAAAGTCAACCTATCAATTGGTTGGATGTGTATGTATTACACCCGTGATGAGTGCACTTTGAAATTTGTTTAGATAAGCGATAATAAGTTCACTTTATCCTAATATGTTGTTTATAAATTGTGACGACCTTTTTTAGTATTTTTTTTAATTTATTTTAAACTATTTAATTGTTCATCTTCGACAGAGACACTTATAAGGGCTTAATGAACAGCGCTATCTCCGAAGGCACCCCAATAAAATCGATTGATCAAGAATTATGGGAGAGGCGTCCATCGTGAAGAAAAAATTATGTCAAAGGCCAAGGACAAAGACGGCGCCCGACCATCGATGGTGTACAGGCAGACTCTGCCACCCGATCTACACATCATCATCGTTATCCAACCTATCATACTCTGGCGATCAGCGTGAGAAGCGATCTGTCGTCGGATCGTGATCTTCTTCAGATATCTTGGGCGGGCATCTGCGGTCTGAGTCTGATGAGTTGGCGGAGGCGATGGCGGCAATGGCGGCGAGGAGCGAGGCAGGAGCAACACGACGGCAGGAGCAAGTATATATATATATATATATATCGTTTATTGTATAGCTACATTGTCATATATGTTTATAGTCTCTGAGTCAATGTCTTACTTATATGTAACATATATGTTTTATTACTTTGTTAATTACAGATCCTAATTTGGATGATCCATGAATAAGCGCTTGAGACTTGTTTTTTTTAGATTTTTAAAGCCTTGTACTCTTTTAGATTCATTATTTGGACAATTGTATTGGTTTATATGGATGTTTATGATATCAATTGTATTATGTTGGATGGATGTTTTGTATTGTATTTGATGAATGTTTATTCATGGATGAATGTTTTGTATTGTATTGGATGGATGTTAATATGGATGCTTGTTTATATATATTCTTGGTGTTGGGATTGAAAACAGTACAAAGCAGGTTATTTTTGGGAAATCAATAAAACAGGCAAAATTATTATAAAAAAAAAAAAACATCAGCGACCGCATGTGGTCGCTATTGTCCGTCATTGCCATACGTGTGCCCGTCACACACAGCATTTAATATTTCGGCATACGTCGAATAACGACAAAGATGTCGGTCACGAAAGTGCGGTCGCTAATTATTCGGTCGCTATTGTTAGTCGCTGATGTCCTCCCAGCGACCAGATTATCTGCGACTAGTATCGGTGATCAAAAACGATCATTGATATCGTATGTCTTGACCGTATCTGATCGATATATCTGATCATTGATAAGTTTTTTTGTTGTAGTGTTAGAAGAGTCAAGTAGAGAATGAGTTCTACTATCTTCTAATATTTAAAAGTCCATCATCAATATTTTATCCTCAGAATAACAATCAATATACATCTTTAATTAAATATTCATCTTTTGCACTTCTGGCCAAAGATATTCATTTGTTTCACCGAATTGGTCATGTTCATCTCAACACTGCTTCATCTTTGCACTACGGGCCAAAGATATTCATCAGTTAATCATTCATCTTTGCACTACAGGCCAAAAATATTCAATAATATCATCATTTAGGACTGAGAATGATGAAAAATATTTTAAAGAAAACGAATCCAATGAGACAGAAGGAAAAATAGTAGGGATTCGTATAACAGTTTATCCAAGATCAATAATACTTCATAATAACCAATTATGAAGCAGAATTCAAAAATAAAGATCAAAACATGAATACAATCAAAGATAGTAACCATAATAGACATCTTGGACAAAAGGAAAATTTTCATTTTTCGATGAATAAGTGTCGATGATTAAATGAATAATGGTCGTATCGTGAATAATAACCCCAGACACAAAAGTTCCAAATTTGATAAAAAGTTCAAACCAATATTTTGGCATAATGATATTGAAGAAAATAATATCATTTAAGAAGAAATAACACCACTTACCTCAAAATAATTGATGATTTACGATCGGAATATCGGATAGAAAGTCAAGGAAACTTATCAGATCAACAAAGAACTCTCAAAGTATATAAATACTCACAAAAATATGCTCGATAATCTAGAAAGAAAGAAAACTTATTTACGGTGTGATTTTCAATTCTAACCTAAGCGCCTATTTATAGGAAAATGCTAGAAGCATAAATAGAGACTAAAATAATAAAATATATTATTTCTTTTCTTTCTTCCACGCATGTACTAAATTGAAAATCTAGACCAACCACCTTTGAACCAATTTCCAATGACCCATGTGTATTCAACACAAGTGGGTCCCACCTATAATTTAATAAAAATTATTTTATTTTTGAAACTTCATAATTCATAGAAAATAGCCCGTTTATCGAGAAAAATACAAATTTTATGTCCATTACACTGAAATCGAATTCTCTACAACTTTACGAGAAGAAAGTTTTTTCAAATTCTAAACCAAAAAATATCAAAATCCACAAACGGGTGATTTTAATACCTCCTTCCAGATAAAATAATCGATAAAACACCTCGGTATTAATTCCTTCATTTTTAACCACAATAAATATATCCAATATTTATATCCACATAAAATAAATATTTTCTTATCATATGAATCAATAATTAATTATTAACAAATAATATTACATAATCACATTTATGATGACGAGGCCATTCCGGGAAGATGGGGCTTTCCAATAAAGATTTCTCTTCTTCTTGTGCGCCGCAATTAGGTGACCAAACCTCTCCTTGATGTAACTTTCTAGACATTTCCAATAATGCTATCTAATAATATTATTCAAATAATATGAATTATTGATCGATAATGGGAAATCTTTATGCGGTGACAATTATTGAAACAATAATAATATAAAATATCAACGCATCAATTATTGAATCAATAAAATAAAATATTGAGCAAGAATTCACTCATAACAATTATTGAGTAGTGCCTTCTTACGTAAGGATCAATAATTCATCAATACTGTGCAATACCGTGTGCTACTGTGCAACCACGCGTATTACTATATTTTAACCACCAGGTATTCCAAAAGTGTTAACGGTAACAATTACGCCGTTATTTATAAAACTCAAACTTTGTCGTTTTCTTCATCCGACAGTTATCCGTTATGGGGCCCACAAATGGTCAAGCTACTTGGTCATTATGAATATTCCCGAGCGGAGAAATATTCCACGCACGACCAAACGAAAAATTCCCAAACCACAATGAATATTTTATAACCACTTGCTTATTTTGCAAATTTTGCACATTTCACCCATAACCAAAGTATTATATCAAATTATCACTTATTATTCACAATAATAAATAGAGGAAATTCGATTTTTATTTATAATAAGTTGGGGTCTTACAGCAAATAATAATCTTAATAACTTTGTCATCTCAATTATTGATATAATAATATATAAAATATCGATGATAATTGAATCAAATAACGTGAGATCTTATCTGCAATTCTTTGTAGTAATAATTGAACAAAAGCGAGTGACTTCTCACGTAAACATCAATAATCAATACAAGTGTGCTACTATGCAACCAGACGTATTCTTCGTACTTTTTACTACCGAGTAGTTCAACAGGTTTTAACGGTAAAACTTCCGTAGTTATTTTCATAAAAAATATTTTTATCGTTTTCTCAATCCGAATGATAATTTCGTTGTAGGGTCCACCAATGATTATCTTTGTCAAATGCGGATATTTCCCGACAAAAAGAATATTCCTCGATTAATTGAATATTCCACGATACAACGAATATTTTATATCAACTTGCTTGTTTGCAAAATTTTCACATATTACCCTTAACTTTAAACTTTTATCAATTTAACTATTTACCAAAATAGAAAAAAAATTGAATACTTTTATTCCATAAAATTTGGGGTCTCACATACATGAACTTGTATGACTATAATGAAGATCTCATAAAGTTCTAATACATGCTTGTGATGATTCCTAATCAATGTCATGACCAAAGCTAGTAAGAAAACCAAGTTAGGATCTATTTTTCAAGCCTAAAGTGAGCTTGGATATGTCAAAATTGGCTAGATGAGAAAATAAAGTGTGGTGATGCTAAAAGTATCCTTAAGTAAATAAAATACACATGCCTAAACTATCCAAGTAGCCAAAACTAGAGAAAAATAGAAAAGTGTCAAAAATAGTTTTTTGCAAAAGTTAGAAAATAGAATTGGATTTGAGGCACTATTTTGACAAGCTTAAATGAAATGAATAAGAAACCTAAAACTTGATTAAAATACATTGATTTATGGTCTAGAAGTAGGGCCAAATGTTTGAACCAAGAACTTAACCCATAAATTCAAACAAATCACCAAACTAGCTTTATAAAATCAACAAAATCTACAGATTCTACATTTTTTCTTAGTGTAAAATTGAGATTTTGCCCTTTTACTTAAAACTCAATTTTGACTCCTTATAGAAGTGAGTTAGATGTATTCTAGGCTATTCCATGTGTTGGAATGTTAATGTATACAAGAACTTGAAAAATTAGTATGTAAAAGCTTAATTAAGGCTTGAGGTTTAGAAATTCAAAGCCATATGTATGCATAGATAAGTCAAGGGAATGCTAAAACTAGTCTTAACAAGTAATAATTCAAGTGTTGGAATGAATTCAAGTGGCCAAAATGAAATTGGCAAGAATGGACCAAAGTTATATAGTAAAACTAGAAACTATGATAAATGAGACTAGTTTGGGCATCAAGAGGCATAAAA